>PVKA01001390.1:60644-148487 GCA_004027165.1 Ctenomys sociabilis | reverse complement strand
GACCATGAAAAGAAACTCGTGCTTCACCGAAGAAAAATATCTAAACATCGAAAAACTTTAAATAACTATGAAAAAAAACATTGCAAAATATAAAATAAATAAAAAAAGGAAAGGAAACTTTGAACCTTATGTACCGAGCAAATGCCAGGTCTAGCAAACAATGCTAGTCCTAGATTACTTGATTTAAAAACAAAAAAAATACAAAAAAAATAGTAAAATATAAAAACAAATTAATGTTTTATAGACCCTGGAAAAAGAATTTTCAGCAAAGTACAAAAATTTAAAGCATTCCTTTCTTTAATTTTGTAATTCTTTACTGTGGAATAGCTCAGGATGTCAGTTCTGTTCTAAGTAACAGAATTGGTAACTGGGCAGGGAAACGTAATTTGGATTATAAAATTCTTGCTTTAATAAAAATTCCTTAAACAGAAAAAAAAAAAACCAAGAGGGAGCTGAACATAGCCCTGCACTCTTGGCAGAGGGCACCAGGGCTGGGAACTTCTCTGCCTTTAAGCCCAGGTAGCTCGTCCTTCGCTACTCAGCATTTCGGGAAGCCACTTCCAAGTAATAACAGACAGAGAGGACAAAACATATTTGCTGTCTGGCCTTTATAGTTCTGCAGCTCCTACTGCCTCCTACGAAATTCTTTTTCAAAATTTTGTAAAGCATTTTTCAGCTGTAGAATGACAAGTCTTAACAGAAAGTGAAGTGCTTGGTCTTGGTTTATGAAACAATAAAATAAGTCCTCAGGTACTGTAGGCACTTTACTGGCAGTGAGCACGCTGGCATCTCCTTAACCCTCGGAGGCTGTGGCTTATCTGGGGGACACTACCTTTCCCTCTGGTTGCTAATGGGTGTCACCTGGCCCATGACCTCTATATGGTTAAGTTCTGTTAATTCCTTTAAAGGCCCAGAAGTGTGCTGTTAATACTTGAGTTATCGATGACCAAATGGAACAACATGGCACTAAATAAAAGGTTAATGTTTAGTCCTAAATGTTCAGTCTGTGATTGGCCAACTGCTCTGGGCAGTTCACGTGTGCCCCCACAGCGACTCCATGGGGTTCTTATCCTGTCCATTGTATAGATAAAGAAAATAAGGCAAAAATGCATACACTGACAACTGCACAAATCCAGGAATTTCTGAGCTTTGGGCCAACAGAGAACCACTAACTCTTTCCCAGTCCTTTTTACTGTATCATTTGCTGATTCTGACTCAATTCAATTAAAAACCATACCAATTGTTAATTATGTTGTTTCTCAGCCATGACCCACCTTTTTGTATCTTACTGTGTGATTCTTGTGCTGGGATTCTGCATGCGAGCACACACACACACACACACACACACACACACACACACGCTCACACCCTCGGGCTTGCTGCCGGTGCTGGAGGCCCCCAGAGGCAGAGCACTCCCTCTTCCTCTCTGGCCAGCTCTCTGAGCAGGGCCCGGGACACTCGCTCACAGTGGCAGGTGCAGCGAGTGCTGGCTTGGGGTGTGCTCAGTACTTCTCACTGCCTCTCCCTTCCAAGCCCCAGCATCTGCCTCTCAGCTCCTTTTCCACACTGCGTTCTGCTTATCCAGCCCGAGAGGCAGAAGCCCTTACCATACAGTTCCTCCCTCTGTGAAAACTTCCCGCACGCTGGGTAACTGAGCTTTGCACGCTGAATCATATACGCTGATGCCTAAGCCTGTGAAGGTGGGCTTGCTTGGATTGGGTCTGTGCTAATCTAGGTAAGGTGCGGTCATTGGGGGGGAACTAATCCACTAGAACTTCTCATATAGAAATGAAGTTGGCCTCAGAGACAGCGGCCCACTCGAAGAGAAGCCATGTGGCACTGAGGGAGAGTTTGGGTGATATATCTGCACACCAGGGAGGAGCAGAGGTTGTAAAGGAGCCTCCAGGAGCTAGGAGCATGGGAGCGAGGCATGGAGAACACCTGCCTGGCGCTCCTCAGGAGCACAACTGATTTCCTGTTCTGGGATTTCTAATCCCTAGAACTATTGTGCCTTGGTTGTGAAAAGTTAATTTTTATTGTTTAAGACGTGTAAGTCATGGCACTATGGCATTGCAGTGCTAAGAAACAAATACACCTGAGAATTTTATAGTTGATTAGCAATTTTTAAACCTTCTTTTTGTTAGAAAGTGTGACTTAATTCTTTTGATTAGAGCACAGCTGTTATAGATAGAAAGAATCCTGCCACCTGCCTCTTACTGTGACGAGCTCAGAGGCTCTCCTGTTCATGTCATGCTCTGTGATTATTTGCTTCAATGGGAATGTGTCCAGTCAGGAGAAGGTCAATGCTGGGGTCACAGCTCCCCCTTTCAGCAGCCATCAGGGACACTGCACAGCAGTCCACATAATCTTCTTATAGACACTCACAAATCAGCTCTTTAAACATTTATTCCCAGATGTTTTCCAAGGTCGAGTTCTAGCTCAGTAGTCTAAACTTACTCCTTCCTTGAAAAATCTAAAAAATTTGCTCTTCCAAACTTCTGGGGGGGGGGTGTCTCTGACAGTTCTCAGAGCTCAGAGAAGAGACTGGCAAGCTGATCTGAAGTTCCTGAGTACTAAACTTTCACTATTTTAAAAGGGCCCCATGTCACCCAGAGAATGCTTCATCACGCTGGACGTCCCGAGCTGTTCTTATGGCTTTGCCACTGGTGTCTCGTTCTTTGGTCTTCTTGAGACAGGGTCTCCCTATGCAGCTTAGGCTGGCCTTGAGCTCATTTTGTAGTCCAGCCTGGCCTCAATCTCACAACGATCCTCCTGCCTCAGCCTCCACAGTGCTGGGATTACAGGTGTGCACCACAGTGCTGGGCCTTAGCACTGGTTCTGATTGTGCTTCACTGTCTTCTCATACCTTCCTCAAACTGAACAATAATCAAAACTGATTTCAGGATTAATCATATTTTTTCATCAATTCTGTACAGAGTGGGGTATAATTTTAACCGTTTCACTTCCAGTTTTTGCTATTATGGGATTCTAACATCATTCTGACAAGGGAAGGACCCTTGAACAACAGTGTAGTTTATGCAAATCTTCATAATAAGGCAATTTGAATGAATCTAAAAATAGTGTGAGTTGATTGTGCTCCCTAGAAATGGTGATTGTGGGGAAGCAAAGTTCGTCTCATTAGGAAAGAATTTAAAACATTTAAAAACAACAGGTGGCATAATTGTCCCCATTCGCCACTAATTAGAACTCTCAAATGTTCAAGGCCAAGGACTTGTGCCAGAACACTTCCCAAATAATAAGCTGTAATCCTAAAATATGAAAAATGTTTCATAATTCATAAAATATGAAAATCTTTACCTGAAAATTTTGGGTTAAAAGGTGGCAGAGTAGAAGCAGCATCACAGCCTCTCTGACACCTAGAATCAAGACACCTGGAAGAGATGGTGGACAAGAGAAGGGGAGGGCAAGCTTCGGGAACTGAGGAAGAATCCAGAGCGTGGCTAGGGATCCCAGGCAAGGGGAGATACCGAAGGAGACACAGAGGAGAATGAAGTCGGGGACACGCGCTGCACCTTTCGAAGGGGGCCTTGTCTGCAAGCACAGGGTGTCCAGCAAGGTCAGCTGCCCTGAGACAAGTGGTGGCCTTGGACTGCCAGCTCTAGGCCCGAGGAGGCAGGGTTACTACAGGCTACAGACATGGGTGGGGCTTTGCTGGGACAGGGACTGCTTCTGCACAGCATGTTAGAGTTAGAGAAGAATCCGCGGCAGCATCCACCATATTTAGGAGTGACGTAATGGTGGAGACTGCACAGTTCCAGGAAGCAGAAGTCACAGAACAAGCATGCTTCAGGGTTTCTCCATCATTATCGTGATGACAGTGAAAGTAAGAATTTTCTTATTCTTTTCTAAAGAATAAGAAAAGAGAGGACTGGTCACAGACCCCTGAGAAGTTAAGCGGTGCTGCGCTAGGCTGCAGAGGGCATGACAGTATCCTCCTCTCTGGTGAGAAGCCAGGCTGGCCACATGTGGCTTAAAGTCCTGAGATCAAGTCCAGCTGGCTGCTGGCTTCTGGGCAGCATCCTGGGGTGGGTCAGCTTTGCCAGTCTGAAGCGTAACCAGGTTTGGCCTCCACACTGTGCTGGCCATGTCCCACTTTGTGCACACAAGGGCCTCCAGATGGCGCTGCAAAGCCAGCTGGGGACAGTGGTGAGCAAGTGCATGGAAGGACACAGCACTCAGAGAGGTAGCAATGAGCACACACCATGCCTGAACTCTGCTCTCAGTGAGAAAGGCAGGACTCAGCATCCACACAGTGAACGGTGGTGGGAACACCACGAGCTCTCGTGGGGCCCAGAAGCCCACCCTGTGCGGAGCTTTGCACTGCCCCAGCCCCTGAGCAAGACTACTCACCCAAGACCTCTTCACAGAGGAGGTTTTGGACTCATGTCTCTTCTCACTCTGGGTTCTTTTTCCTTCCTTTACTCTTTGTCTTATTATTATTATTTTTTAATCTTCTTTTTCTTTTGGTTATTTTACTTAATTATATTTATTTTCTATTGTTACTTGATATTCATCTCAATTTACTTTCTTTACCGTCTCATTGTCCTCTTTCATCTTGATTTCTTTTTCCCTCCCTAACCCCCAAAATTTTATTAAATTTCATTTATTCTTAGCTATTTGGTTTATCCCAAGCTCTTATTGTTGATTTATTTTACAGCGGCGCGGTTGTTGCTGTTAGGTGATTTTTATGCCAGTGTCTAGTTTGCCTTGTGCCAGCAGTGTTTCTGTGGTTTATCTTCTCTTCCCTAGAGGTGCTCAGGATGAGGCCTGAGGGGGAGGGGAAGACACCAAGGGCAAGAAGAGGGGCTTGGGCAGCAAGGCATGGCCGAATCCACCCCGTGAGTCGTTGTGTGCTGAACTCAGTCTTTGTGCTACATCTCCCGTGCTGGGGCCTTTGGCCTTTCCCCTTTTGTTTAGCTACTCTCCCAGTCCAGTTCCCTTTGAAGTTTTGGGCTGGTGACCATCCTGTTTCTGTGTAGGATTACCTTAAATATTTTCTGCATTGCTGGTTTAGTATATTTTCATGGAATCTTTACTTTTCTGTCAAATTTTAATGTTCACTTTGCAGGATGTACAAGTCCATGATGACAATGCCTTTCCTATAGGGTTTGAAGCATCGCCCCAGGATCTCTTGGCCTTCAAGGCTTGTGCTCTGTGAATGGCCTTAACTCCCTAATCAAAATCACAGTCTGCATCTAGAAGCAAAGCTATAATCATATGGTGCCTGTGATGGGCATGCCTAACTGACAGACACATAGACTCGAAGTGACTGTAGGAAAAACAGCATTTCATGCAGTCAGCCAAAAGCAAGGGTAAGGGCTTATCTGAGTTTATTAATTAATTAATTATCTATTTATTTATCTATTATGTATTTAGGTCAGGGCCTACAAGGTCTCACTACATAGGTTGGACTTGTAGTGACTCTCCTGCTTACAGCCCCCCAAGCACTGGGATTACAGGCGCGCACCCCCATGCTCACTCTCAGTCACCGCGTCAGCGTACCCTGAGAGCAGGGCTGGCACAGCAGCCAGGCATTGACCTGTCTTAGTTTATCACAGCCAAATTCAAAGCCAAAACTCATCAGAAGAGAAGATGGCCATCCATCCTGCAAACAGAATACTTCTGGGGTAAATGCTATGGCAGCAATTATAAATATATATGCACCGGATACAGGTGCGTCTAGCTCCAAGCTTACTGAACATATTAGAGATGTAGACATTGTGTGGCTTTGATCAAGAATACCTTTCAAATGCATCATGATATGGTCTTTTGAGAGTGATCGAATTGTGTGGGAAACACTGCTTGCTTGCTGTTAGAAGGAGTGTCCCACTTGGAAGAGGAGGACCACTGAAGGGCGACCACCTTTATCCCTATATATCCTGGACACCATGGCCGAAGCAGCTTTCCTCTGGCTTTCTACCATGTTCTTCTGACCTTGGAGCAGCCACGCATGGACTGACACGGCTGAGATGTCTGCCAAAATTAACCTCTCCTCCATTATGTTGGGCATGGAGTTCCGGCAACGAGAAACACTGATGCCAGTCTTGATACCTCAAATGTGAAGTAGTTGCTGTGACTACCTGACCATGAGGTCTAGAGGCTTTGGAAGTGGTTTGTATAGGAGTCTGGAGTCTTGCAGATGCTACCAAAGAAACCCTGAAGCTGAAGGCAAGGTTGGTGGGAGATTTGGGTTAGAGTTCAGAGTACGAAGGGGAATGCAGAACGTAAAGGCTGTGGGCTTTCCGCTGGGAACCAAGACTCCGCTGCCAGGCAGATGCGAGGCGATGTGTGCATGTGTCGTGCTCTCGCAGAGGACTCCTATATTTTCCTCAGGTCCTGAGACTTCACTCAGATCAAGGGAGGAAGGCTAATTCTGACAGGAAAATTTCAAGGCAGCTCAACCTCCAGGCTGTCGTCTGGTTTCTGCTTGCTACTTCTGGCAAGATCCATGAAAAGTGGGAGAAAAAGCCTATTTGAGTAATTCTGAGGATTTTGTTGGTGGCCAGAAAGGAAGCACCTGTAAAGCTAAGAATTGTAAAACTGCTGCTTATAAATTTTGATCTAAGACAGCTTTGCTGTTGAAGAGATTAATCTTTCAAAAAAAAAAAAAAGCTAAATATTTTGAATAAAAATAATAGAAAGGATGCCGCAAGGTCATCGCAGGAATCAGCACATCCTGCTTTCTTGGAGGTTCAGAGGTCCAAAAGTGAAAGAGTTCACTTTGAGAAGAAAGCCCTGGAGTGATATACCAGGACTCACTTCACAGTACACAGCCATCCAGGAAAGTGGACCCAGGGACCGTGGCCATGACTCATGTGGATGCAGACCTTGGTGTCACCCATGTGGTCTTGATTTTATAAGCATGTAGAATGCTCGAGTTTTGTTGTCAGGAAGGCGTTCACTAAGACCTTACAAGGTCTGGGAGGCTGGGCAGCGCGTGAACCTTTGAGTGTAAAGCCTAAACACAGTAGAAATGCGAGGAAGCTGGAGAATCCAGCGACGAGAAGTCGCTACAGAGAAGAGCTGTAAGCAGTGAGCAAAGCTGCCCCAACAGAGAAGCCACAAGGGCTGCCACAAATGGTACCCCAGTGTGTGGGGAGGCACTCAGTCCTTTTAGATCACAAAGCCTTGCCCCAGGTCCTGCACATGGATGTACAAGATTTACTGTTTGGCCTGCTGCATTTCATTCACTTTTGATCCAGCTCCTTTCTATTTCCCCATTGCTTCCTTTTGGAATGGAAATGCTTGTCCTATGCCATCGTGTATCAGGAGTGTTTAAGCTTCTTCATGAGCTTCATACAGGGTCATAGCTCAGTTTGTCTTGAGTCACAAAACAGCCTTTGGAATTGAACTTTATAGCAGGTCTGCAGCTATTGGAAGCTCTTGCAGATGGACTAAGAGATTCTGCATAAGAGACACATAGGAGTCTTTTGGGGGCCGGGAGCAGACTGCTATGGTTTGGATCAAGTAGTCCTCCAAAGGCCTCATTTATACCTAAGTAGGGATCTTTAGGGTTTGCTTTAATCCTGAGGCAAGATAGCGGACTTGCTGCTAAAGATGGGGTTTGGTCAGAAGAGATGGGTAACAGGGGTGTGACTAGCTGGGCGTAGCTTCCCCTCCCCACGGCCGTCCCTCACTCCCTGCTTCCTAGCCACTGGCACGTCAGTTTTTCCCTTCTGGGCCCCTCCTCCATGGCTTTGCTGCCTTTAAGGCAGTCAAGTGTAGGCCACAGCTCCTGCAGTGTGGGCCAAAATAAACACCTCCTCCTGAAGCTGTGGGGGCCAAGCGCTGCCCTACAAGGAAGAATTGATGGGGGGGACAACCCGTTCAGGCCTCCTCCTGTCCCTCTCTCAGACATGAGCTTTCTTTCCTTCAATAAATATATTCTGCTCAAAAAAGGGGGGGAAGGAAAAGTACCTTAAAGTTGGGTACCTCTTCTTTCTGCAATTCTTTTATTTTCTTCTCCTTCTGTAATTGGTGTTCTTTGTCCCAAGAATCAAAGGAGAAAGGGCATATTTCTATAGTTCTTGCCTCTGGAATATGGGGCTTAAAAGGTACCCACAATGTGGCACGGGTTGAGCTCTTATCACTGCTGGTTCATCCTCTTCCTCATCTTCTTGGCTGGGTAGTCAGATTCTGTTCTTTAGTGCAAAGGCTTCCCTTACCTCATTTTGATAGCATTAACCTGTCAGAGAAGAAGATAAGGAGCATGACCCAAACTGAGCTGTTTGACTTGGAGACCGACAAAGAGGTGCTAAGAAGGCTCAGACATGGAAGTACCAGCTGGAGGAAGAACTGAAACAGCAGAAAGAAGCAGCTTGCTTCAAGGCTCATCCAAACACGGTCACCTCCCAGGAGCCCTTTGTTCCCAAGAAAGAGAAAAAACCAGTTGCTGAGGGCCTTTCTGGTTCTCTAGTTCAGGAACCTTTGCAGTTGGCCCCTGAGAAGAGAGCCAAGGAGCGACAGGAGCTAGAAAAGAGAATGGCAGAGGTGGAAGCCCAGAAAGCCCAGCAGCTGGAGGAGGTCAGGCAGCAGGAAGAGGAACAGAAGAAGGAGGAGCTGGCCAGGCTGCGGAAGGAACTGGTGCACAAAGCAAATCCAATATGCAGATACCAGTCTGTGGAGGTTAAGTCAAGTGACCAGCCTCTGACTGTACCTGTCTCTCCCAAGGTCTCCACTCAATTCCACTGCTGAGCTAAGCTGTGAACTGCTTGTTATTTTACACCAGACATGGAGGGAACTCATTTCTGCAGACTTAGTGACCCATGCCATGGTGCATTCTGACAACTGTGGGGCCAGTTCTGTGGAGAAGTGTTTCCATACATTTTAAGGCTAAAGTGAGGCTCACTAAACATCTATGCCTTGATGAGACCACGTAGTAGTTTCCTTTAAACATCAGTTGATCCTTAGTTAGAATTTAAGTCTGCGTCAGCACAGTGCAATCTCCTTTTTCCTTTATCCTTTCCATATATATATATATATATATATATATATATATATATATATATATATATATTTGTAACCAGAAAATAAAGATAGTTAAATCTTGAAAAAAAAAAAAAAAGGAAGAAGTGACAAAGACAGCTACCTGAGCCCCGCTGAAGAGGGGAGACGGACTATATAAATTGAAAGGAAAATGAGAGTTTTAGAGGTTGCCTAAATAAAAGGTTATTGGGTACCATTTTTGTTTCAATCTTTATTGTCATGGTTGCTGATCTGGATTTTATAAATTTTCAAAAGAAAATTGAATAGTTTTCTACAAAATTGAAAATTCTTAAAAATATGCAAGAATGGGGAATCTATTTTATTATTATTATTATCATCATTATTATTATTTTTGCAGTATGGGGACTAAACTCAGGACCCTGTGCTTGCCAGGCAAGCACTTATTCTACTGAGTTAGCTCCAAAATGTTATCTTATTTTATTTTGTTTGTTTATTTATTTATTTTTGCGGCACCAGGGATTGAACTCAGGACCCTGTGGTTGCCAGGTAAGCACTTATTCTTCTGAGCTCTCTCCCAGCCCAGGAATCTATTTTAAAAATAGTGAATAATCACTATAAAAAGATATATGATATCCCCAACAATCAGAATCGTCTCATAGGAGGCTAAAGATGGCCCTGGGTTCCCTCACTAGCTGGTTCCCATGCGGTCTCTGCGTTTTCTCAGCATGTCTGTTACCATTTTCCCTGGAAAGGGGTTGAGACTGCTCACTCAGAGAATCTGGGCAGGGCCCGCTCCTCTGCTGAGCTGGGCCGCAGCCTTGTCCTCACCAGAGCTCACTTCAGGAGAAGGCGCCACTCCCCTTTTTCCCTGCTCTGCCCTTGTAAAAGGAGCTGGAGGCTGGTGACAAGGAGAGCTCAGTGACTGTGGAGTAAGTTTCCCACATCTGGGATTTGCTTACATGAGCGTGTGCAATACACGCTCATCCCTGTGCTCCCGGAGGGGCTTCTTTGTTACACTGATGTTCGCGTGGACTTATCTTTACTCTGTTGATGTCTTGTTTTAGTGGAGAGCATGAATGCTATTTTTTGGAGATTGCTTTGCAGACTCTAATGTATTACCATAATTTCCATACCTATTCTACTAATAACAAAGAGTACACAGATATAGCTCTTGCTGAGAGGTTGGCTCACCACATTGAGCTCACTAAGTCAGCATCTTCCAAACAGGTGTATAAACTGCATCTTTAAACTGAAGTGTGTTTTGGTCATGCTTCAAGATTCCAAGAGTTTAAGCTCCCGTACACTCCTTATGAAGCAGTTCGAGCCTCAGTCCCATCTCTTCTTTCCCCCTTTGCACCTCTAGCGCAGCGTCTTTCCCAAATCACCTCGTCAGTGCTGTGTGCTGCTCAGTGAAGACTGAGCATGCGCCCTTCTAAGTACGTGTTTCTAGCTCCTATATAGGTGCTCTGCGTGTCGTTTGCTTAGTGTTTATTGAAATAATTTAAATCACAGAGCTTCCTTGGAGGCTAACAAGGCAAAAATACAGCTTGCTTTATTGATAATTTAGAATTAAAGACTTAGATAATAAAGTCACTTTTATTCCACTTTACAAAATAGCTGAAGTTCGATTGCTTTGTTCTTTTTACAAGTCTACAATGACATATTTCTACAAAGTTTTTCATCAATGTAATGTCAATAAATTCAATAGCAGTCTAAGAACATTATTTAATGAAATCTAGAGTGGGTCTGTCTGTATAGGAAAGTATATTTGGTAATGGAGATACTTGCCTACTGAATAGATTCTTCCTGATGTCTTTGTTTTTGGGTCCTTGCACTTGCCAGGCAGGTACTGAGACCACTGAGCTCTCTCCCAGCCCCTGATATCATTCTTAATATATGTTTAAAATATTTTTTTCTGGGAGCCAGAGATCTAGCTCAGTGGTACAGCACCTGCCTGGCAAGAAAAAGGTCCTGAGTTTAATTCCTAATGCCAAAAAATGATAATAATAACTGAAATAAAATAATTTTTTTCTCTTATTCTTTTAAGAACTTAATGACAATTTTTTTAGAGTGGAAGGTAAGTGACATGATGTGACTATCTCAAATTGATTAAGTTCTTTTCTTTGGTTAATCAAAATAACTATCAAAATAAGTAATCTCTACTTAAACTTTCTTTTTTGTTTCTTTTTTATTTTATTGAGAAACAGCAATGAGACAGTTTCAAAATTGATTAATAGGACAGTTGCAATAACTAATACATAGTGCATTGTTATCTTCTTAGTGGTTACCCATAGTACTTAAATATTTTAAAAAGAGTAGATGATTTTATAGAATTCCTAATACCATGGAAGAAACAAAAGGTGTAGAATTAAATTACAGCCTGTGGTTGGCCACTTCATAAGCCTGGCTAAGGAACTTCTTACGGGGAGATGCAGTGCAATGACAGATGCTTCATTAGATAATTATTCTCAGGCATGGTACAAATTATGAAGTCTTCAGTATTATTATCAAGATTAGGTACATAATTTTAAAATCTTGAATAAGTCTTGTCATTATTTAAAAAGGAACACATTAGTATATGTCTCCCTCTGGTTTCATGCTTACTAAAAAGATGTCAATAAATTGTCTTGTTTAATTTCCTGATGACCACTATTAACTCTGGTACAACGTACTGCCTAACACTAACTCTGCTACAGCATTCTCATGAACACTAGCTCTACTGCAATGTGCTGACTAACATTAATCCCAGTATCTCAGCTCGTAGGTGAAAGGCCACCTAGCAATCCTGCAAGAAATAGAGCAGCCAGAAACTCATCTCCATGGCACTAGTGCCTGCCTGTTCTCAGATTGATTCTTGGCACAAGAAAAAGGACTTAGTGGAGTAGAGATGAAAAGAAACAGCCACTGAAACCAGATGTGGTGGTGCATGCCTGTAATCCCAGTGTCGGGTAGGCTGAGACAGGAGAATCACTACAAGCTCAAGCTGCAGAGGAAAACCCTGTACCAAATAAATAAATAATAAATTCACTTGAAGAGAAAAGAAATGGAACTCAATGCCATCACTTGGTGGCTTCTGAAACAACCCACAGCTAAGAATTTTATGGGCAGGAATGGCAGTGCAGTCTTCTGGATCAGTAGGGTTTATAGCTGCGGCAAGTGGCAGTACCTGGCTGTGCACATCACTCAAGGTCTCCGACCCCCAGGGATGTGCACTGTCTCACTTTGTAGGGTTACCCCAAATCATCATGCTCCAAGCCTAAATTCTTTCCCAAAGAGTGTTAGAGGTGTTACATAAAACCAGGCTTAGAAGAATTAGGAAGCTACTTTTCAAGAGCCCCCACCCCACCCCTGTCCTTCAGTGCTGTGGGGCATGGCGGGGCTGTGGCTGGCCCACAGGAGCATGATCATGCTGGATCCAGGGAGCACCACCGTGTGACACAGCCCTGTGCCCGGCCATTGCCCACACCTGGCTCGGCCTGTTCTGCACGCCATTCTCATTTGTGTTATTCTGCAGCACTCACAGGGAAGCTGAGAAAACCAGAATGCGTGGTGCCACCTGGTAGAAGTGACAGCTCCTGAGAATGAGCAAGGGCCTCTCCTGGCCTGAAGTGTAGAGCCCCGGTTGGCTTTGTGTACAGGATATTTTACTCTACTCGTATTGTTGTAGGCAGCTAGATTAGATAGAAATATTATAGGCAGTCAGACAGAGCCGGCCCTCAAGGAGACACCATGGAAGACAAGATAACTTGCAACCATGAGAGAGAGATGCTCCTGCTCTGGGCCGGACCTAAACACCAAATATCGAACAAAGGCTCACCTCCCTAAAGAGAAGCAGCTAGGATTTGATTGATCATCACCTTGAGGAAGCCAGGAAGAGCCACTAATCCACCTGGTAACAGCTGGCTTCCAGATAAACTCTTGCTCTATATTTGTGCCGGTTGCTATGTGACTCTCTTGCCCATTTGGTTCTGGATTTAATCAATTTTTATTGGAGCAGTGGTGCTTGTAATCTCATTGGTCAATGTTAGTTTTGTCCTACCTCATGCCCACCTGAGTTCCCATTTTCTCTACCTTAGACTCACATGATTTTATTCTATAAAAGTCTCTGGAAGAGATAGCTTCCTGGAGGCAACCCGCTTGGGGCCCCCCCTTTTGTCCCTCTCTTGTACAGGAGCTTTCTTTCCCCCAACAAATATTCTGCTCTTAACCTCCATTTGCTCATGAAATTCATTCTTCAGTTTTTGAGAACACAAACCCATCCCTGGCCCCTTTCAGATTGGGAGTCTCATTCCCCTGTACTATTTAGAGGTTGCCCACCAAGGTCACTGCACAGAGGCATGAGTTTGCTTTCTTTCATAGATCCTGGGTTGACACTTGTTTAGGTGACAAATTTAATGCTTCATTAAATATGTTGATATGTCTTTGTTCATTGCTCATAATTGTTCATGCTTTGCCTTATAAAGTTTGGTCTCATATAGTTGTTAAAATTGATTACAATTGCTTATACCTTGTCTCTCAAATGGTTTTGCTAAAATGTCGGTCAAAATGTTGTTGGTAAATCTAACTTAAAATATGAAAATGTTACTTATGATAATTTCTCTAATCGGACATTTTATAACTGTTTTGCACTTGTATATGCTGCATTGGAATTAGCTGGTAAATGTACTGGTATTCCTTGCTTGACTTTAGATAATATGCTAGAGAGTAACTTTTAGAAAGCCTCCTAGTGGACTTAATATAAACTTCTGTAAAATGGGACTTTTAAAAACTAGCTCAGAATTAGAAAACATACATGAAACACGGGACTCCTTTTGCCAACTAAATGGCATTAGGTCAGCAACTGTTTTTAGACTTGTAGGGCAGGTTTTGCTGGGATAGACTGGCTCTGATCCCCCTCTACATGCTAGAAGAAATGTCAGGCCTGCTATGTTTCAGATTCTTTTCTTTGACCTTACTCCTAATTTTCCTACCTCTTTGTACTTTCCTTTTTAGAGGTATGTAAAATTAGGAAAACTCTAGACTGTTTTAGCTTAGTGGAGCCCTTAGGAAATGAGCATTTGTTAACACCAAAGACAGGGAAGTCATTTTAGAAAAAGGCCACATACCCTGCCTCTGGGTCAGAGGAAACAAAGAAGACTATGCCCAACCAGGAAGACAGATACAAAAGCCCTGTCCTGGCTTAGTGTTCTGGGCACATTTCCTTCAGGAGGCTACACCTGAGACACAGTGAAGAGAATCAATTTCTGGGTGGCACCAGAAGGAGGTATCTCCAAAATCAGCACACTTATGGGACCAAAACACATTTGTGTAACAGACTGTCCAAGCTTTTCTCCTAGGTATAATTATTTAGGTGCATAAGAGATACATTGTAGACTTTAAAACCTTTTCTATAAAGTGCTAGGTAATATTATTCAGGCTTTTAACTATCCCTTATCAAACTTGGACAAACTGTGGTTACTCTGCCAGCTAGTAAATGTTCATCGAGCAGCTGCCACTCTTTGGAGCAGAGGACAGGTTTCCCCAGCTGTTCTTTGGTGAATCCCCACGGAAGTCAGTGGCTGGTGGAACACTGACCTGAGAGACATCTGGACTCCTTTCTGGAGACTGAGCTCTGATTGTGCGGGCCAAGAGAAACTGAGAACCCTGAGGGGCACTTCCAGGGCTGCTCTCTGGCACATACCTGGAGGTGCTTGGTGGAAACTGGCTCCTGATAACTGAAAGATCTCCACTTACCTATTGTACTTTTCTCTCTGGTAGTAAAATAGAAGTTCTCCCTAAGCTTTTTGGAAGAACCACTTAATTAGTCACTACTTCAGAAATTGGGCTGAGGCAGCTTGAAATAACTTACATTCTACAGCAATTATCAGGGGAATGATTTGCACCTGTGCCTCATATGTTACCTATGAGAAAGATTTTTGTCAACTTTAAAGTGTTTTTACCAATAGGGAAAATGTGATTGCTAGATGATAAATGTGTTTTACTATGAGCTCCAAAGATTTAATAATAATTAATAATAATTAATCCAGCTACTGGGAAAGGTTGCCTTGTTGGTAAAAAGATAAGGAACACAAGGTCTTTGAGATTCCTTTGCCCCAGGGCCCAGGGCAAAGCCCTTTCTTTCTGTTGTCTCTTTTGTCTATCTCCAATGGTGACCCATTTCCCAGCACAGCAGGGGATGCTCTGCTCCCAGCGCACCTTTTTATGGAATAGATAAGCTTCCTTCTACAAATGTTCCTGCCACCAGATCAAGTGTAACTTATACTTACAAATATTCAATAAGAGTAAGTGCATGATTCATGAAATGCTTTGAGAGATGAAATCCCATGTCAGTTCGAGGGTTGATGGGCTGGTCAGACCCTGTCTCTCCTCCGTCCAGCTGATCATCCACCTGCCCTGGAGGGGTCCACTCAGGGGATACCTTGGGGGGAAATCAGTTAGAAACAAGGTGGGGCACCCTGAACTTTGTATTGAATTCCAGATTATCTCATAGTCAGTCTCTTACTCCTTTAGAGTATTTCAGTAGGCACTGGAAAACATTTGATCTTTACATGCTGAAAAAGAGCCATTTAATCTAAATGTAATGCAGAGGAAGTATCAGTTATGACACTATTTTGTAACTAGAGGGATATTGGAAAATGAAAGAAAATGGTAAAAAAAAAATGTCTTATGTTCAGATTTTGTTTGCATTAAGAAGGTTATTGTTATCTAAGTTTTGAAATATAGATGTGATCTACAGGAGAACCAGGCAGTTCAGGGGCCTAAGGCATTCACTACTGGAGCCTAAGCCTGCTCCTTCCTAACCCTTAGAGCCTAAGAACAAAACAGGCTTAATCACAGCCTCGCCCACCGTTACCAAATCTAAGGCTTCCTTATTTGCCTTCTGAGTTTAGAGGGTGGGGCTTCTAGACCAGCTGGAGCCTAGCCCTCTGGGGGCCTCACCATTCTTAGCTGAATAGTTGCAAGCTTTTCAAGGATACTACCCTTTAAAGAAGGAAAAAGATAATTTGGAACTTCTACAGTTCATGTGCCCTATTTCTCTCGGTGACCTAAAAAGGATAAAGTCAGGTCTTACAAAGTCCTTAGATGACCCTGATAAGTACACTGATGTCTTTAGAGGACTTGCTAACCATATTGGAAGGATGTAGTGTTAATCTTAGACCATGCTCTGGCTCTATGGAAAGACAGGCAGCATTACAAGCTGATATTGCATTTGGAGATAAATGGTATATTGTTAATTTTATTTATTTATTTGTTTGTTTACTTATTTCCTCGTACAGGGGATTGGACTCAGGATCTTACACTTGCAAGGCAGGCACCTAAGTCACTGAGATATCTTCCCTACTGTTAATTTTAAATAGCCAAAAGATAGACAGCCAGTGGACTACCTGTTCCCTCCAGAGCTCAAGCAGTACTTACCCAGTCCCCTGCTAGCCTAATAGCCAGGCAGGAGATTGGAATAAAAATTTTCTAGGGTGTATTCTTGAAGGTCTAAGAAGAACTAAAACCAAGCCTTCTAATTATTTTCAACTTTCAGCTATTTACCAGAATAAAGACCAACACCTCTATGTTTTAATAGAGAGACAGATTTTTCTTACAGAAAAGTTCATAACCTAGTCAGCTCCAGATATTAGGAAAGAGCTACAAAAGACAACTTTTGCTCCAGACAACTCACTTGATACTTAAGTAAAAACTGCTTCCTTAGTGTCTTATGATTGGAACTGGGGAAAAAAACCAGGGAGACAAAGCAAGTGTCTCACAAAAAAAAGACAAAAAAAAAAAAAAAAAAAAAAAAAAAAAAAAAAAAAAAAAAAAAAAAAAAAAAAAAAAAGAAATGGCTGCCTTTGTTGTAGCCTCAAAACAGACCCTAAACCTGATTCTCTGGATTCCAAAACGAGCTCAGTGACAATGAGGCTCATCTGCTGATGAACTTCACCTGCTACTGCTATCAGAAGCCAGGCCAGCACAAGAGGGACTGCCTTAAGAGGCCTGCAATCCATGTCCTGACTGCCAAGGCAACTACTACAAGTGAGACGGCAGTCTGAAGTGGAGGCCCCAGAGCTCAGACTCAGCTTCCCAAATGGTCCAGTAGGAGTGAGGGGCCCTGGGCCTCCCTCTTCCCTCTGGATAGATGTTAGCTTTACCTGTCATCTCCATGGAGGACCCCTGAGTAATCATGACTAGGGGAAAACTCAGCCTATTGCTGGATATTGGTGCAGGTCGCTTTGTCCTTCTCCAACCCTGACCTTCTTTTCAGTTGTAGTACCTCAGTAAAAAGTCATTAAGAACATCTCACTTAAGCTGTAACTGGTATAACTTTCTCTTCACAGTTATGCCTTAAAAGCCTAGTTCTCATCCTGGAGAGATTTTATTCTGTCTAAATATTACAATATATTTAGGTTGTTAACTTATAAAAATTATGCTAAGGCTACATTTTATAAACATAATATATATTGTTGCTCATATACAAAACTTCAAAAGTATTTCATTAGTTAAAACAGATCCTCAAGGACAGATGAAATCCTGTCAGCATAGGAAAATATCTAGCAACATTGGCTGTACCCTGTCAAACTGCTTTGAGCCTATAGGTAGAGCCAAGCTTCGTCTTTAAAACATAAAATGCAGAGCTACAGTGTTAAAAGAAGAAATCCATTGGCAGTGATTACAATGGGCTGGGGGAGACTATCCAGAACACTGTTGGGATATTGGTTTAATCTGACTAAATGCGGTATATTTCATGAGAAGTATATAAGTTCATCTGGTTGATTTTTGATGTAACTCAGGTACTTCATGCTAATAGTAAATACAGGTGTGATCTCTCTTAATTAAAGCTAGAGAGACTTATAGCAAACTGTCATGTTCCATAAATAAAGGGGTCTAAGGGCTTGTGGGTTACAGTTTCTATGCCTCAAAAAAGTTTATAAATTTATGTGTTAGCTCACATGCTTTGATTATGCATGCTCTAATTTCTAAGAAAATTTGTTCTTTCCTAGAAGACACCACAATGCAGGTAATCATGCAGGTAAAATCTATAACACATCTGCTAAATTAATATTCCTTTTACTGGGACCAACCAGACCTTGTCTAGAGAAAAGATTATGATACATATTAAGGCTTTATCTATCTATACTCAGTTGCCTACATCAGTATGTTCAGTGGGTCCAAGATATCTGACACAAGCTGCAGAAGTTAGAAGGGTTTGCAGAAGTGAATTTGTCTCAGCTGGTAGAAATTGCTCAGAAAGTATTTTATACTAGAAAGGCAGATTGAAAAGATCATGAGTCTTTGTCTCTCAACTCAAGAGAACCCACATTAACTGCCAAGAAAAGAGAGAAGCTTATTAAACTTTTGATAGAAGCTCATGCAGATGTGTTGGTAGTTACCCAGCCAGTGGCCCCACTTGCAAACCAGAGAGTACTTGGTGTTCTTCATGTGCTCCTACTAGGAATAGAGTTGGCAGACATAAAGGCCAGTTTATATGAGACAATACTTAATGGCCATGAAAGATAAAAAGGGATTAAACCCTACATTGAAGAGATCTCTGCTAACAAACCTAGAAAAAGTCCTGAGTAGTTTTTTTTATAATTATAGACCGTAAAAGGTTATTACATCCAACATCCTTCTGCTAATGTCTCAATAGCTGCTCAAAAGATATCAAATCGATATATGAGATGCTAACATGGGAAGCCATTACTGTCTCCTTGGTGAAAATCATTTTTGACTGTATTCATAATTATCCTGTTTATGTTATTATTGGCTCATGCATGTCTTTGGCTTTGTCCCCTCCAGATTTAAAGCTATTCTGCCACCCAAGATAAAAATCCCTGGTGTCTATTGAGAGCCTTTAGATATATCCTCTGGAGAACATCTCTGACTACCAGTCCACAACTATGACCCCTTTCAGCCTGAAGAAGTAGGAATGATCATCACCCCTGATTCCCTCACAGCAGTTTAAGTTACTTCTTCAGACAGGGGAATGCTGTAGGCAGCCAAATTGGATAAAAATATTATAAGCAGTCAGACAAGGATAGGCCCTCAAGGAAACACCACAGAAGACAAGTTACCTTGTAACTGTGAGAGAGACAGATGCTCCTGCTTTGGGCAAGACCTAAAGACCAAAGATCAAACAAATGCTGACCTCCCTGAAGGTAAATGTCCTGATTGTTCATCACCTCTGGAAGCCAAGAAGAATCATTAATCCAACTGCTATTGGCTAAACTCCTGTTCTATGTTCATGCCCGCTTGCTACGTGACTCACTTCCTGTTTGGTTCTGGATTTAATCAATTTTACCTAAGCGATGGTGCTTATAATCTCATCCGTTGACCATAGTTTTGTCCTACCTCATGGCCGTCTAAGTGAGTTCCCATTTTCTCCACCTTAGACCCACATAGTTTTATTCTATAAAAGTCCATGGAAGAGACAGCTTCCCAAAGGCAACATGCCTGGGTTTCTCTTCTGTTCCTCTCTTTTGGACAAAAGCGTTCTTTCCCCCATTAAACACTCTGCTCTTAACCTCCATTTGTTCATGAAATTCATTCTTTGGTTTTAGAGAACACAGACTCCTCCCAGGCACCTTTCAGGCTGGGAGTTTCATTTCCTTATATCATTATTACCTTTTGATCCTGAATTTTTTAATTAATTTCTCATAGATAGACGTTTATCTAGCCATAGCAAAATCATGCTGCCATGCTCAAAGTAACAAAAGAAAGTGTTTCAATTTTTAAAAAGAATTAAGATAAAAGACATTTAATGCAACTAATGCCCTTCAAAATGTTCCGCTCCCCTCTTTGCATACTCTTATCATTCTTGATTTGATTTGAACAGCAACTACATATTTGACCATGCTCCTGGGATCTGCTATTTCCTCTCCAGGAAATAGAAGTCCCTGCACTGAGCGATCCTCTTGATGAAGCCCCTCTCACATGGACCCTCTTCTTGGTCTTGTGTCATCCCAATAAATACTTGTTTTTAAGAACTCAAACTTTCTCAAACTAGTACAGACAACGATGTGACACGTTTATTTTAAAGGATAGCAGGCTTTATGTAGGGCTTTTACAGACTTCCTAACATTTTCAGCCTATCAACTGACTATCAGAATTTTATATCAATTGTTCATGGAAAATAATCTACACAGAGTTCTTTGTCCTGTCACTGTCTATAGGCCGAGTTGGTGGTATCACAGCCGGTAACCTAGTGGCTCCATCTGGTGAGGGAAGTGGGGACAGCAGTGGATCTTTTTGGTTTCTCAGTCACGCAGTCTTTATGGGTCTCATAACTCTCACGAGCATCACGTGAGGGCTAGCTCTGTGGATAATGTGACACATGTGACACGCATTTCATGCTTCACTATTCCTTCTCACTAACACAGTAAATGATCACTGTTATCTTTAGTTCTCTACATAGAATAAACATTTTTTTCTTTCTTAACTTTTCTTCCCAGTGCTGGGATTTGAACCCAAGGCCTCAGATGTGCAACACAAGGATTATAACATTGAGCCACATCTCTGCTCTGGTAATAAGTGCTGAAAATGCTTATTGAATTGACAGATGAGCATAATCAAAGTTTACTAAAGTCAAGTGAAACTCCTGCAAGCAGCCCCATGTCTACTTCATCTCTGTCCATAACCAGATATTAGGAATTAGAAGCTAAATTCTGTGAAGATTGTCCTTAATATCCATCCATGCAGTGCTGTATGTGATATGAGACTACTGACCTCAGCTGAGGAGTGAAGGGAGCTATATTGACTTTGGTAGTCTTTTTGAAATTCCTCAAATAACCAGGTTGTAAGTGTCTGAGGAGAGAAAATTCTGGAGCAAAAAGTTGTTAGCATATTTTCTCCTGACCTTGATGTATGCTTTGCATTTTGCGGCAGCCAAAGGCTGTCCTGGGTCATTCTCAGTCCGGCAAGATCGATAAGTCTTTCCATTAATAGCAAAGCAAGTGGAAACAAAGACTGCTGATAAACCTTCTGGAAGAAAGAACCTGATAAGATCCCTCAGAAAGGAAGTGGGGAAACCAGCATGAGTCAGGAAACTTGTTATTCATTTCAGTTCTGTCACAAGTGAAGCTGAATGAAAAAAGTTCATTTTCCCTGGACTTCGCTTTTTTCTCCATGAGATGGCTATAATTGTCTGGACTTGTCCAGGGTGCACACGCACTAGAGTCGTGGTGGATTCCCTGCATCAAATTCTGGTTTTATATCACATGCCTCTGGCTTCCAATTCAGTGTTATCTATACTCAGAGTCTTTTAAAAATGCATTATCAATTAGCTCTAGAGAACACAATAAAGAAATGTCATTGGTCTCTTCTGTATTAAAATCACCCCAAACAATATGAATAAAAAATTAATGAGGCAAGACAGTTGCTGTGACTAAAATATAAAGTGTGAAGAAATTCAGCTACAGGAGATAAATTTGGATCAGAGCTGAGCCCCGAGGCTCGCCCTCACTTCCTCAGTGCTTGGTAAAGAGCATGGCACGTGATGGACAGGGATGGACAGGCTGCAGAAAACAAATGGTCCTCCTGCAACCCCAAGGCCTGATACCAGACCTGTAGGGAAACTGGACCAGAAGGACAAATATTCCTTCACTTCTCTGCGTGGCCTCATCAGATGCAGGGAGATGATGAGGAAGGAGATGGAATAATGAGAGGCGGGAAGGCAGCCTCTGTCTCTGTGGAGGAGGCACAGGGATTAATCCTGGACCTTCACTGTGGAGCCCCGCTGTCTCCATGACAACAAGATCAGAATAACATTAGATGGAAAACAATGACATCATGAGGAAATGCTGGATTTAAAAAAAAAACTGTTGGCCTCAGAATTCATTGCAAATTTCCTTTCCTTCCTTCCTTCCTGCGCAGAGATCTTCAGCATTCAGACAATATCTTGTGAAGATTAGGGAAATCTAGATAGAAAGAAATGCACAGAAGTTACAACTATGTACAGCAAAAAGACAAAGGCAAAGAATTAGCCATAAAAGAAGATGAGTAACATATTATGACTTGGAATTACATCAGGAAATAGAGGAACAAAATGATGGGGGAAATATTTTTCAATAATAACTAAGTGGCTTTAGGACTCTTGCAAAAAGGCATTTTGCAGAGAAGTATAGGGCACGTGAACAAAAGGTTACAATAAAATGTCAGCATTCAGTAAGAACAGGAACGGTGATAAAGCTGCAGGGCACAAGCAATTTATAGTCAAAATTAGAAAAACTTTACTTAAAATACAGGCACAAAAATTTTCAAACAGGCCAAGGTGATAGCTCAGTGTAATAATGGCCCGCCTGGCAAGCACAGGGTCATGAGTTCAATGTCTGGTATCCCCTTCCAAAAAAAAAAACAAAATAAAAACAACAACAACAAAAACCAATTAGGAGAACATACATACAAATAAAAACACCATAAAAGAAACACTTGATCTGTGGAAGATTTAAACATTTTGTATTTCAACATATCAAGAGGATAAATTTTTTAAAAAGAGCAAACTATAATTTGAAAAAAATATTAGCAATATGTACAAAATATACATGATTATATCTCCTATTATAGATCAATAATCAGGTACAAAGATCTTGAACTAGTATCTCACAGGAAAAGAAATAAAATTTCAAATAAGTTTATGGAAAGTTGTGCAATGGTATGAGTCACTTGGGAAGTGGAAATTAGCATCATTAATTTCCATGCTATGTATCCTGTGAGACATTATTTATAGCTACCAGAAAGACTACAAAATGGAAAGATGGATAAGAGCAAGCACTGCTGAGAATGAGGAGTCGCGTCTACTCGTACTCACTGCGGATCGCATCAGGAAGCAGTTCTGCCCCTTGGGAGAACGGTGCGGCAGAGGCGGTACTGGTAAGTGCATGGTCTAGGGTCCACCACTGTGCCTGGACAGGGCCCACCGAGAACTCACTGCACAGCGAGGCAGAGCCAGGCTGGGTGAGTTGCTGTCCTCTGGGTGATTCCTACTCCTAAGACTTAAGGAATATGGCCTGGTCCTTGTAGCTTGTTGACATCATGGAGCAAAGATCCTGCACCCTTATGACTTTTTGTTGGGATGCCTGTCCTGTAGGATATGTGGGTGCTATAAAATAAATGATTGATGTGAGCTATGTGGAACACCCAGACCATGAAGCTGCAAGATGGTTGCTTGTTAGTTAGAGCAGGAGACAAACAAATGTGTAACTGAAGGAGGAAGCTATGTGACAAATCATGGCCCTGGCTTGAGAATGGGCAAGAAAGGAGCTTGTGGGTTGGCAATACTGCCTGGGAAAGCTGAGCATGGCTTAGCTATGGTGCGGAGCCCAGGACAGCAGGAGAGCTCCTGCAGAAGCAGGGGAAGGAAGCTGCTACTTGTGATGAGCGAGGAAGCACGACATACACTGAGCACACTTGTTGCCCTAGGCACAGAGACTCCCAAGGCGAGGGTCAGAGGTGCTGCCAGGTCTCCTGCATGCAGCTGTACTAAAGGAAAGAGAGGAGAGACTGCTTTAAGTTTGGAAGAAATGTAAGTGTTTAGAATAAGCTTTTGTCTTTCTTATCAAAGTAAGAAAAGCCCTTTGAACAAGGCCTAAATCCAAGGTAGACAGTCTGCTAACCTTCTGGGAACCAAAAATGAATACATCAGAAGGGAGGCATTGTGACCTCGCAGCCTGGCCTCAGAGACCAGGCTCAGAGGACCAGGCCACTGTCTGGCCTGAAATTGCTCCCAGTACACTGCCACAGCCTGAGGCCCGTGTGCTGAGAGCACCCCTCCCTCCCCTGCTGGGGTTTGTCTTCCCTTTGTAGCTTGTAGAGTGTAACCAGGAGGTTGTGATTTTTGTTCATCTTT
This sequence comes from Ctenomys sociabilis, assembly GCA_004027165.1. Taxonomy (NCBI): domain Eukaryota; kingdom Metazoa; phylum Chordata; class Mammalia; order Rodentia; family Ctenomyidae; genus Ctenomys; species Ctenomys sociabilis. Next base: position 124,690 of record PVKA01001390.1, on the reverse strand, counting down.
TCAAAGAACCAGGCTTTGGCCATGTTAATTTTCTTCATTGTATTTTTTAAACTGTGTTGATTTCTTCCCTTGCTTCCAGCTCGCTTTCATTTTGCTTTGCTCTTTTCTCTGACTTTGTGGAGTTAAACTTGAAGTCATTGAGTTCCTATAGTCCTTGCTTTCCAGTACAAGTGTGTACCACTCTGCATTTCTCTCTAAGAACTGCTTTAGGTGCTTCCTTTAAATTTCAACAATTTGTCTTATAGTGCTTGCTTCTGTAGTCAATTCCGAGTTCAATTTTACTGCAATGATTTTTTATTTTTGGCCATTTCTGTATTTACCAAACTCTATCTCAGGGTGAGAGAGCAGGAACACATTCACACAAGCATAGTTTGGGCACGATGACGTCTAGAGGTCTGGCCGCTTATTTTCCATTTAATGATAATTTTGCTATAGTGGAAACATATTTTAGGACAGCTCCTCTTACTATAAAATAAGTTGATAACAGACAGGGTGGTATGTTCTGCCTTGCCATGTCATCAAATCTCCCTTTAAGCGGTGAGAAAAGGCAGGCACCTGAGCGTCGGTGGAGACAAATGGCAGGCGAGAGCTGCTGGCCTTGTGGTGCCTTGTAACATACGGTATCTAATTTTCCCCTTACCTAGGGAGTCCTGTATGCTTCAGCTGCCCTGTCAGGATGTAGAAGCGCCTGTGATTCTCTAGCAGGGAAAGGAGCAGCGGTGGGGCTCAGCTAACCGAGGAGCAATATTCAGAATTCAGCACTGTATTTTCTTTATTGGTCAGTTTTTACTAAAATGATTCTAAAGCCAGTAGCATTTTGATATGCAAAAGAAAGAGTCTGTAATTTATGTTACTTTTTTTTTTAAACTGGGGATTGAACACTGGAGCTTGTGCTTGCCAAGCAGGTGCTTATGCTGCTGAGCTATCTCCCTAGCCCTTATGTCAATTTTTATTAAAGTTATTTACCTACAAACCCAATATTTTATATAGTCTACACAAGACGTATACACAGATTGACAGCTCTTGGTAGCTGAGTGTAGATGAGGGATTCAGAGAGAACTAGGTGCAGGTTTTCCGGCACCTGTGCCTGTGGGGGAGGCATAGGGAGTCACAATATGAGTGAGAGTGAGCACCAGGGTGGGTGCCATGGGTCAAGTTTCAGGTAAGTAGAGCGTAAAATGCTTGCAAGTTCTCAGGGATTTAGTGGAAAAGTCCGGTACAACTCGAGTTACTGTCTCTTCCCAGTTGACAGTCACCCCTATTTACACACCATACTGTTTTGTATTCTCTTTGGGGCTGCAACTTCTATCGTTCTTTGCCTTAATTGGTCAAAAGCTTGACATTATTCAGTGTCCGTCCTCATGAAATGCAAAGGGACTCAGACCAGTCATGTGGAACTAGTGCTACACATGTTGGAATTGAGTCCCTGAGCCAAATCCACCTTACTGAGATCTAGACTGCTTACCGTAGACCAGCTGGACATCCTGCCCACTGGTCTTCCAGCAGCCATGGAGGTCATGCAGAAGGAAGGGCAGGATCCTTGAAGCCCGAGGCCCACAGGGCCTACCAGGACAGCAGCCCGGGTGCCCAGCTACTCACCAAAGCCAACACCTGAGTGTTTCCTACACGTCAAAGACCATGGTCCCTGTGGCTGATGGGTGCCCTGTCTTTAGGTGACCCTTTCCTTTTGCAGGTCCTGATGGATTCCTTGCTCTCTCAGAGGAAGGGCTAGTTTCTTCTGAGCTGAAATACACCTGGGGAGCCCCCCCCCACTCATTTCCATCACCTGTCCCCCTTCCACGGTTCACATTCTCCATGCAGGCTCCCTCAGAGCCCTCAATCCAGCCACATGGGGCAGTATCAGGGCCTTCGTACCTCGAGCCCTCTGCCCAGCTCGCTCCTGCAGGCTTGCATCTTCCCTGCTCTGACTTCACCTCTGCTCCGTGCTCCTCAGAGAAAGTGCTTTCCTGTCTATGTGTTAAAGCCAGAACTCCCTTGATCTTGCCCCTGGCTTTTATTTTTTGAAAGGAAATTACAAAAAAAAAAAAAAAAAACCAAAATGATATAGAATTTCAAAGCAAGATAATAGAAATCAACAGTGGTTATTATATTGCATATGGTTATTTTCAAAGTAGTTACTTAGATTACCAGATATAAGCATGCAAGATTGATCAACAATATAAACACTAATTGTTCCTTACAGTGAACAAATAGGAATAGGAATTAGCACAATTATCTTAGCATATATATATATATATATATATATATATATATATATATATACCCTTTTCTTCTTTTTTCTTTTCCCTCATCCCAGTTACTCTTTCCTCTTTGAGCAGTTTTATTTTATTTTTCCCTTTCACTGTATCTATTGTACTGCTTGGGGCTATTTATTCCTCTAGTTTCTTATGTTAGGGAGACAACAGGACGTTTTCACCTGTGAGTCTGATTTATTTCACTTATGAGCACAGTCTCAAGTTGCATCCATTTACTTATAAAAGCCTCAAGTTTCTCCTTCTTTATAGCTGAGTTGAACTCTATTGTATAAAAATGCCATATCTTTTTCATCCATTCCTCAGTTAATGGGCATTTGGATTATTCCTAAGATTTAGCTATAACAAATTGTGTGTGTGTGTGTGTGTGTTTGTGTGTGTGTGTGTGTGTGTGTGTATATATATATATATATATATATATATATATATGCTGTGGTAAGATGTTTTTAATTCTTCTGGGAAAACACTCAGAGAGGGAATAGCTGGGTTGCATGAGACCTCTAACCCTAGCCTTCTGAGGAATCTCCACACGGATTTCCACAGTGGTTGTGCCAGTCTGCACTCCCACCAACAGTGGAGAAGGGTCCCTTTTCTCCACAGCCCCAGCAGCATTTGTTACTGATTGATTTTTTGATGATGGCCATTCTTTCTGGGGTGAAATGGAATCTCAGTGCAGTTTTAAGTTGCATTTCTCAGATGACCAATGATGCTGAACATTTTTTCATGTATTTATTTGCCACTTGCATTTCTTCATCGGAGAAGTATATATTCATCTCCAATGCCCATTTTGGATTGGGTCTTTGAATTTTAGGGGTCTGATTTTCTTTTAAATCTTTGTGTGTTCTAGATAGAAGCCCTTTGTCTGAAGACTGATGGGATTTCTTTGAAGTGTGCTAGGGTTTGTGCCTGGATGGCCCCATGGCCTCATGCAGTCATGGGCTGCACTGCTGGAGTTTGTGATTGGCTCGGGGCCAGTGCTGGGATTCTGGGTGTGAGTGCTACACCCCCTGGACAGCAGCCTGCGCTTCACGTAGGTGGCGGTGGGGAAGGGGAGTCGTGGGGGAGGGGAGTCATGGGGGAGGGGAGTCATGGGGGAGGGGAGTCATGCTCGCTCTGCCCTTGCTGCTTTTGCTGTTTTCCACCCATCACATACTGTTGCCCTCTTCCTTGTGCCACTGCCTTGGAGCCAGCTGCGGAGGGACTGAAACTTCCACTCACTGTGAGCTAAGGAGATCTCTCCTTCTTTAATTTTGTTCCAGCAAGGAGAGAAAAGTAGCTAAGACAAAATGCAAACACTTTTTAGTAAGATGAGATCTCAGTTGGTGATTCTTTGAGGCATTTCCCATGTAGTTTGTGCTTCTGTTTGAGTATTTAGATCTTTGATGCATTTTGATTATGGTGCATGGTGAGAAACATTCACCCTGGTCCTTATACACCTTCATCCCCAGAGCTGCAGCTGCTGATCACATCCTATTAACAGGCAAGATCATCAAGGACACAGTTCTGCTTTACTCATTATTTTACATCTGGTGCAGAGAACAAATCTTGGCATATAGCAGGTGCTGAACACATGCTGACTAAGTGAGCAAGTGGATTCCTGGAGACCGCAGGACAATGCCACCAAGTAGCCCACGGACCACTAAATACTCCTGCTTTTAGAATGCTTGCTCTGATTTGTGTTGCTTTCATAACAAGTTTCAAATTTTAGATAAACATTCTGTTTTTTTTTTTTTTTTGTGGAACTGGGGATTGAACTCAGGCTTGCCAGGCAAGTGCTTATTCTACTGAGCTATCTCCCTGGGCCCCAAACATTCCGTTTTTGTTTCCCTTTTACTCTTCGAATCCTTAGCTTTACTTATTTACTGTCACTGCAAGAAATGCTTGGGAGTCTTCGCTCTGAGCCAGTGTTCATGCCCTTCATTTTTCAGGACCTCACAGATTCTCCCTGTTTGTACTCTTCATATCTCCAACATTTGTGCCTGATTACTAGCATTTAAGTGCACACACACTCAAGCACCCGTCACCTGTGCAGTCCTTCTGTAAAGCCAGCAGAGGCTGCTATTGCAACAAGATTCTATTTTCTAGTTTTCACCAGAGAAGTTCAGTAACACAGGCAGAGAAATACCAAGTCTCTAGGCCAAGCAGGTCAGGTCGATAAAGGGGCCACCCTTCTTCCTGTGTCTTGTTTTTCTTGTAATTGCCTAAGGGGTCTGATGCACAGAAAGCCTAGTGCAGGATAAGGTCTTCATCTTCTCCTAAGAGGATCACCTTGTCTTGAAATTCTGCAGTTCAAGGAAACACCAGCTCAGTGTAGGCCTAGCTTGTGTTGCAGAAGGGGCATCATCTTTAAATGACATTTGTTTGGGTGGGCCCACAGGCTGCTGTGACTATAAGATTCCTAATTTATGCCTCACTTTTGAGACTAGAAAAGCCATATACTAATAAGAACACAATACTACAAGGCAGGGTAGTGTATGTAACTCCATCAAGGGTACTTTTTAAAAAATAAAAATCTTGATAACAACCCTGAGCGAGGTATATTAGAAAAGTTGCTAAACTAGAAAATCCCTGACATGGTCCTAATGGTCTGCACTATAGGAAGGAGTGGGCTCCGGGTGGGAGCTGGAAGGCGAGTCTGTCCCCTCCAAGCTGGTCTCACTGCCCTCTTTCTCGCACTTTCACCTCCCACCTGGGTTGCTGGGGCTCGAAGGCCCTCACCAGACAACGCAGCATGCTGCCGGGCTCACCAGCCCACAAGCCGTGACCTGAAAACCTGCCTGTCCTTGGGAGGTTCGCTAGGCTCGGGGATTCTGTCACCACAGGGACACAGACAAGAGGAGCACTTGCACTGCTGCACAAGAACACAGCCGTGGCTCCTGCAGCCACGAACAGAGGCCAGGTGGGGCAGGGCAGATGCCTGCTCTCTAAAGACAGACAGCTGACACTTTCATGCTTTTTTTGTTTTATTTATTTATTTATTTATTTATTTAATTGAAGTACAAATACCAATGAGACAGTTTCAAGACAAGTTAACAGGACAGATTCAATAAATTAATACATTGCATACTGTTTTCATAATGTTTTGGTATCGTATTCTGACTTGTGTTTTTTACCTACCTGGCTTGAAATGAAAACAGCTTAGCCTCGCTGATACCCAGTGTCCTTGTTTACAGAATGCTACTAAGGAAGCTGTTTTTCTTTTCTTTTTTTTTGTCTTTTTGAGACAGGGTCTCACTATGCAGCTCAGGCTGGCCTTAAGCTCACTTTGTAGCTCAGGCTGGTCTCGAACTCACAACAATCCTCCTGCCTCAGCCTCTCGAGTGCTGGGATTACAGGCTTGCGCCACCACGCCCGGCTAAGGAAGCTGTTTTTCTGAGTGGCTGCAGGTACTAACAGCTCAAGGATCTATTATTCCATTGATTGTTAATCTTTTCTCACAAATGTATGTCATGTACTTCTTGAATGATGTCCTAACTCAGTCCCCAACCTCACCTTGTCTGGAGAAGTCAAGTGGTTGGAACTTGTCCTGAAGGATAGTATTAAGCTAATTTGGATAGGATTAGAAAAGAGGCATTACTATCTATTCAACACAGGGCCTCGCAGTATAGAGAGGCCAGTCATGAAGGTTTGTTTGCTTGTTATCAGCAGCTGTCTGATGAGACCTCGGTAAGATCTAAACCTTCCCCGTCAGTCTGGGAAACTCAGCTGTGTGCAATGAGCAAGGATTGTAATGAAGAGCCAAACATGCCGGGCTTCAACCAAGTGGGTGGAGCAGCCGAAGCTGGAAATCAGGCCCAGGTGTGGGGGGCAGTCCATGCAGAAGAGAGAGCCCCACGGCAGCGAGCTGCTGCAGCTCTCCTTTTCTTTTATTTTGCAACATTATTAGGAGATTTATTGATTGTAATATAGTAAGCTCATACAATGGAGTAGCACTCAGCCATAAACTAGAATATCTCTGTAAAGTGACACAGAGTGATTGTTAATGTGGAAAAAGAAAGTTGCAAATAGTATCTCTATCTCTATGTATCTATATCTATGTATGTACCTATCTTTATATCTACTATGCTACCTTAGGAGAAAGGGAAAGGAAAACATGTTGTACATAATGTAGGCATATAATATGAACAGTATTACATATACACATGCTTTTTCATTTTTGTAAAAAAGAAACAGGGTTGTTGGGAGTGAAATTAATGTATATTCTGCAAGAGTCCCCAGGTTTGTCTGAAGCAAAAGCCTGGGCAGGGGATATAGGTCAGGGGCACAGTGCCTGTCTGGCAAGTGTGAGGTCCTGAGTTTGATTCTGGTACAAAAATAAATAAATAAATCAAGCAAGCAAGCAAGCATTCATTTCTAGAGAGGCACCTACTAGGCTACTTCTGTCCTGAGAAAACTTTGTGCCTGAGACAATCCCAGTCATTACTGGCAGGCAACCCTGTGTTGCATGACACTAACTTTGTTAAATATACAAATAAATACCCCTACAGCAGTAATGGAGTTCCTCTTCCTATCAGGAGAGAGAGGGCTCCGCCTGACCTCTTGAGAAGCAAGTGTCAGAAAGCATCATGGACTCTTAAATCACATGTTTGCAGCCTCGCTGTCTCCTGCCCTTACCTCCTCGCCATCTTCCTGTTGCTCCTGGGAACACGGTGACCCACACAGATGCAGCAGCCACAGTGATCCAGGCTCACACGCTTCACTTCTAGGTGTTCTCCTGCAGCGCCGCCTAGGTGGGCCTCCAGGACCAAAGGCCCAATTTATGGGCAGGAAAATTAGGAAAGCAATCAGCAAGAACGGGCCAATGAAAACTCCTAGAGACAGATATTTTGAAGCAACAAAATGTCAATGCCCCCAGCTCAAAAGTGAAGGACAAAACAAAAATAAAATCTAAAAACACGTGGTAAGAAACCTCACAGCCTGGCATGTAAGCGCCCTTTCGGTCCTACCCACTTGGTTAGCCCAGGGAGCCTTAGTGTGTAGCAACATGTCCCATGAGGGGAATTCAGAAGGAGCACCCCAGCTGGAGCAGTGCCTGACATGGAGTGGACCACATTTTTAAATGTAATTTAAAATTTAGGGTTATAAGTACTAAGTTTCATTTATGTGATAATTCAGCTTAATGAAACACTCCCTTTCTTTGATAATACTGAAGTTTTATAGCTTGTGACTTATGGAAACAATAGCACCAGAAAAGCATCCCAGATTCCTAAGTTACGTCTTTTCACTGATCCACCCTTCCAACTCCTTAGCGCTCGCTGCCTGTGTCCCTCACAAGAAGAAGCACTCAGGACACACTGAGAGCCTGCTCCGCTCCTTCCAGACTTTTGCCTGTGGAAAGAAAGATGTCGGCACTGCTATGACGCATGCCCAGCTCTGCGGTACTCTCCTGTTCCTTGGGATGACAACTCAGCAGCCTGAAGGAGCATAACTTAGCTAGCAGATCCCGTTATCCCTCACCTCTTCTTCCATGACCGATGCAACAAATGAGGAAATGTAATTACAGCATACTGCAGATCTAGGCCTCAATGAAAAACACAGAGATCTGAGGAAAACAAATGTTTACCCCATTAATGTCCATGTAAGTACCATTGTTTCCTAAGAGGATAGTCTTAAAGATAGTTATCAAATGACTTTTTAATAAAAATATGAGAATGCTTATTCTTTTGCTAGTTCTAAGTGTTCTGTTTAAAATATTTATAATGCTTCACAGGAAATTCAGATTTATAATAACCAAATGGCACTTAGCAAAGACTAAATATATGCCAAGAAGCATCATATGTAGGTGACATATGAAAATATAAATCCAAATTCAGCTGGAGGGTTTTTTCTCCATCCTTCTTTTAGAATTAACAGTGACTCCTAAATTTCTGGAAGGTTCCAGGGCAGATTCAAACATGCCAAGTCATCCACACTGAGTGACATTGTCCGCAAAATTGACCCTCATCCTTTGCTGGTTCTCACTTGGTGAAAATACTTTTATGGTTGGCTCTATGTTCTCTTGAAACAGACTTTTATAAACAGCTGAAATCCTCAGGGAACTTGTGTTGCTGAGTCAGCACACATTTTACGAAGAGAGAATCAGCATCAGCTGGGGAGAGTCGATGTGAACTGACCTTGAGCCACCATCCCTGGAAAGCCTCTGACCCACAGCTCTGACCAAGCCAGGGAGTGCACAATTACAACCCAAAGACACTGCCCTCCTCTGGAGACATCTGTTAGACCCTTCCCTGAGGACTTGGCCCTCCTGGCTGGCAGCAGGCTGCATCCCTGGCCAGAGGCCTCGAATGCATCCTCCAGCCGCTGCTTTCTGAGGAGGTGTCACTGGCACCTTTCAATGAATAATGAAGCTGCCATTCACAGATTTAAGTGCCGCTTCCAAAGCCACCAGATATAAAGCGGGATTTAAATTGTTAGTGTGATTGCAAGTCCCAGGCATCTGCGTGAGTCTGAGCTGACTGTTTTCACATCTTGATTTGCCAAAATGTGAAAAATTAATATTTATTAAATTTCCTAAAATATCATATCATTTGACTTCAGCACAGTCACAAAATTCATATTAAAAATGAAATAATTATTTTATCCTGCCCTTCTAACCTTCACTCCAAGAAAAAGTTTTGAAAATAATTGAGATAAAACTATCTGATATCTGTATAAACTTAAAAAAAAAAAAAAAAACCCTGCTCTTGGGATTGGGGCTATAGCTTGATAGCAGAGCACTTGCCTAGCATGCGTGAGGCCCTGGGCCTGACGCCTCATACTGTCAAAACAACAAAATGAACCAAAGTAATAAACAAAATGAACCAAAGTAATAAAAATAAATGACAACTTTGCTCTTGGATACAGCAAATATATTCCCTTTTTTATCCAATATTGCATCACTTCCATGTACTTCTCTTCAGATTACAAAATAATTAAATTTAGTATAATTTTATAAGTAAAAAAATAGAAATCACACTTCTCTAGTGTCCAGTCATAGAGAGCTGATTAGGTTAGGAATGTCGAACAGCACAATTGTCTTCTCTCTCTCCAGTCCCCTCCTCTCTAAACTTCAGCTACACTTTAGATAAATCTTTTTCTTTCTTTCTTTTTCTTTGTAGTACTGGGGATTGAACTCAGGACCCTGCCCTTGCCAGGCAGGAGCTCATTCTACCGAGCTATCTCCCTAGCCCCTAAATAAATATTTGTCTCAAAAATTTGTAGGCACTGAAAATGCGCGGTGCAGCCACTCCTCCAAAGGGCAGCATGATCATGTCCACTGACGTCTGTGAAGTAGGGCTGTAGAAAATAGGATGGACAAAATCAGATGCTGTTAGGTAACGAGAGTGATGCCTTGTCTATTCCTAATTTGCTTTCCTTTCTTAACATTCTTAGGAAAAAGCCATAATCAGAAGACTTCACAAGAGGATTCCACAGAAATGAAAAGAGACATTTTTTCAGGGTAGTTGTAAAGGGACACTCAGAGAAAAACATTTTAAAAGAAATAAGAGGGCTGGCCAAATAGTTCAGCAGATTAAAGCACCTGCAAGCAGCCTCAGGAACTGGGGATTTGATTCTGGGCACCCTGAGACGGCAGACTGGGCATGGTGGCATGCGCCAGTAATTCCAGCTCTTGGGAGGCCGTAAACAGGTGGATGCCTACGAGCCCGATCTAGTAGTGAGACCCTGAACACCCTGTAGACCCTTCCCTAAAATACAAAAAAAGCACTGCTCCAAGCCGTGTCAGATGTCACTTTATCTAGAACATTTTCAGCAGTCTGCTCTCAGGCTTCCATCCAAACCTCACGCAGGCACTCCTGCAGCCTCCTGGTCTCTCCTACCCTTCACTGCTCACTCTGAGCCAAGCTTCACGAGCATCCCTGTCGGTGCCTACATCCACAGCCTGTTCAAGTGCTGTGCAGACAGCAGCCCCCCAGTCACCGGCCTGTGGAGGAAGGAGGGCGCCGAGCACTGCGGCAGCCCATCGTCCGCAAACACCTGTTCTGGGACAGCTGTGCGCTATTGGGGCGGCGCTGCTAGCGAAAGCAGCTCAGATTTCTGTATGCTGTGCATTAAGAATGTTTTCAAATGCATTACCAAGCTGGCAGGAGAGTAAGCATGATTCCAGACATTTAGAAAAGATGAAAATGCTCAAGTCCAGAAGGAAAAAGCGTGGCTGAGGGACTGTTCTCCCTTAGAACCTGCTAGTGTCTGGTGGTCCAGAGCTTGGCTTTCAAGAGACCTTGCACACAGGGAAAAAAAAAATCAAATCCTATACTTCTAACTTCAAAGTTCAGATCACAGTTTTGTGGAAACCAGGGAAAAACATGCAAGCAGATAGTGAAGCTGCTTGTTGAGTGGTTGTTTTTGACTATGAAGGAGAACACAAAAATTACACAGCTCTCTCATAAAAGTCATAGGTCATGGGCTGGGAGCTGGTTTTAGTAGGTTTACAAAAGCAAATGCACATTCTTTCTGCACAAAACATTCTAAACCCAAGTGCAAAAGTCAAACAAAATAAAATGACATAAAATAATAGGATCTCCAGAAACTAGATCTCACAATCTTTTTAAAAAGTCTATCTCACTAGAATGTAAACATTGCAAATAAATTAAGTAGGCCTCACGAAAATAGTAATTTAATGTTAAAAAATGGAAGGTGGTAAAGTATAATACGTGAGTAATAAACTGTCAAAAATGACCAGGAAGTTTTGATAATAAAACAGTCTTTAAAAAAGTAGTAATGGCTATTATATACTCAGTGTACAAACAGCTTTGTAGACTAATCCAAGGTGAAGAAAAATGCTGGGCCAAGAACAGCCCTCAAAAAAAGTGCTTAGCATGCGGGACAGTGGGATGCGCAGATGGAAGGCAGAGAGGGAGAAGCTGGAAGCAGTGACAGGGCCTAATCTACCTATAATTATAGTTTCAAAAAGAAAAATAGCTGTGTTGAAGAGGCAATATTTGAAGAGTGACTCAGAATTTTTCAGAATCAGTGAAAAACCTCATTCTTGAGCTTTAAGGAAGGTGACAAATGTCATGCAGAGCAATAAAGGACATCCATGCTACATGTCCTACTCGACCTGTTTGAGAGCAAAGGCGAAGGTGACCTTAGATGTAGTAGGCCTGGGGTAGCAAGGAAGGTGCTGGGGACGCTTCCCCATATGCAGACAAGAAGTCTTGCATGGCTGGAACCACAGCTTAACCATGCATGACACGGCATGGTGGGCTAGCATCTGCAACTAAGAAAACCCCAGACCCCACCCTAGATGTTTATAGCAGCATAGCTATCACTTAACATTGAAATGGAGGCAGTTTCAGACCAAAGATAGAGGACAAGGCTATGAGAGGATTTGCCTTTACAGTTTGACCTAAAACAATCGATTTTTTTTTTTTTTTGGTGGGATCTGGGATTGAACTCAGGCCCTTACCCTGGCCAGCCAAGTGCTTATTCCACTGAGCCATCTCCAAGCCCAACAATCGATTAATTATTCTGCTGGCTTTCTGCTCTACTAATGCTTGAAAAGCTAAAGCAAGAAAATGAGGAAAATGGGAGTGAGCTCTCGGCCTGGCAGTAGCACATTGGCAGCTGTTGAAGCTAGCATGCATGTGGGGAGTGGCCAGGCTAGAGGGGAAGGCAGCCTGCAAGGTTAAGCAAGCAGCCAGGCACAGTTAAATACAGTGATGGGCTGTGGAGGAGGCTCGGGGTGGAGCACTTGCCCAGCGAGTGTGAAGCCTGGGCTTCCATCCTAACTCCTCCAAACAACAGCAACAACAGTAGTGGGTGCTATTGGAGAAGAGTGCTCACTTCTCCCAGCCCCTGCCCGGAAAGCCAGGGCTGGCTCACACCTGCCAATTAAGTGCCTCAGGGCCCGGCCCCCTCAAGGCTAAATGGGTGCTCAGAAGACATCTGGCTGGGGCACGCTGAAAAGAACGGTGGGCAAGGAGTGGCTGCAGGTTTCTGGGCATGGAGCTCTCTATTGTTCCCTGCTGCCCAGCGGCGCCCTCCCGTGGTGCCCAATGGGGTCCTGAGCATCCGCATTGTGTGTAGATGTCCCACCTGACTTCTGGGGCACCTCACAGGCAAGGGGGACACGCCAGCAAGATGGTTTCCGGGGAAGTCTATGACTCAAGGCTGAAGAAACTGGAGTCGTGGACTCCAATGTCCAAAGGCAGCAGCAGCAAAACACATACCCAGTCAAGAAGCCCGGAGCACTTTAAAACTGGCACATTTCCGTCTTCCGTCCCCTCTTAGTCCACTCAGCGGCCAGCCCATTGGCTGGCACCACCCACTTCCGGGGCGGGGCCTCGGCCCCAGCTTGCAGGCCTCCGTGCCAGTCAGCCGTAGCCACGCCCAGATCTGTGCGGCGACGCTTCTTACTCTAGGCAGGTGGACACGTGACAGTCACTGGTCACCCTCGATCTTCGCTCTGGTTCACAGCATTTTAAGTGTTCACTGCGCTACAGTTATAGTTTCAGATCATGTTTGATCATGGATACCTGCAATCAATGGAAGTGAAACCACGCATCAGGGTAAGGAAGCACCACGTTGTGAAAAAGCTGAATTCTCGTCTTTTGCTGTTTATAAACAGTGCCCCTAAACCGTAAGAATACTGAATTACAGGGCATAATGGAAACATAATTCATTTTTCCAAAAACCTGTTTATAATCCATATTAATATGAGCTCAAATAGATTTCTAGGAGAACAAAGCCAAACACAGTCACTGAACATTGCCAAGAGTTTAGAACTCCGTCCTAAACTTACATAAACTCAAAGCTGTATTTTGAAAAGTACGAGAACGATGCATACGGCTGCATGACGCGTGGACAAGTCCTCACTTAACGGAAGGCAGCTGAGAAGCTGAGAGGAGGCAGAGGACCCGGAGGCTACTGCAGATCTGGACTGAGAACTAATCAGCTGGATCTCATGGACTTGGGAAAGAGTAATATCGAAAAGCTGGGGCATACATATTGTCTTGCAAGCTCACACAGTGTCAGAAAATTTAAAACACTCTAAGCAGTGACCTAATTTTCAGTACATTTCAAAGTATCAGTAACTGACAGACTACATTCTCCCACTACGGTGCAGTTAAATTTTAAGTTAGGCACAAAATATAACTGAGGAGTCCAAAAGTGTTTAAAGTATGACTCTAATTAAGTCAGTGGTCAAACAAATTACTGCAAGTTAAAGCAAAAAGAAATGCATCATAATTATATCAGTGAAAGTCTTTACTAGAAAAATACCGATAACCTAAAATACTCAACATAAAAAAGAATATTTGTTCATTAAGCATCCAACTTAAGAGGCAAGAGGCTGGGCTGGGGAGATGGCTCAGTGGAATAAGCGCTTCCCTGGCAAGTGCAAGTGCCTGAGTTCAATTCCTGGTTCCACCAAAAAAAAAAAAAAAAGAGGCTAAGAACAATAGAATGACCCAATGGAGGCTGGGAAAGTTGGAGGAAAGGGATAATAATGCTACTGCTAGAATTCAAGAACAAACTTCAGTCTCTCTCTCCCTCTCCCTTCCTGCTTTCTCTGTCTCTCCCTCCTTCCCTCCCTCCCTCTCAGCCTTTCACGTAGAACAGTAACATCAAAAGTGGTTCTTTGAAAAGACTAATACAATGTAAAAATGTCTAGAAATATTACAAATGGAAAAAGAGACCAGCCAAATAAATATTAAGAATGCAAAAGAGGATAGAGTTCAGATTACAAAGATAATGGAACTGTTGAACATAAAAGCCATTGAATTTAAACCTTAGAAGGAAAAAAATCCTTTAAAAATCTCATAAAAGGGAAATAGAAAAACTAAGTGGTTCTAGAATGTTATAAACTGGAATCATAAACATTTTTGCAATCAACACTTATTTTTTATTATTCCAGAAAAATAAAAAACACCCAAATATTTAGTAGTGATTTCTACTAAATGTAGAAAGAACAAAATATCCATGTTTTATAAATTTTTCAGAGAATATGTGACATATTCCTATTTTTCATTTCTAGTAGTATCTTAAAAGTCCCATTTGACCCAACTGTTCCCCTTCTGGTTATCTTCGCGGAAAACTTTGAAACATCATACCATTGTGATACATGTGTACCCGTGTTTATAGCAATGAATTTATAATAGCTAAGTCTTGGAATCAACCCAAATGCCCATCAATCAAGGAATGAATAAAAAGATGTAAGATTTTTATACAGTACTACTCAGGCATAAAGAAGGATAAGCTTGAGACTTTTATAGTTAAATGGATGCAACTTGAGACCATACTCACATGTGAAATAAGGTTTTCTATTTGCTTCTTACGAGATTTTTTTAAGGATTTTTTTTTTCTTTCTAAGGTTTAAATTTAATGGCTTTTACCTGTAATGGTTCCATTATCTTTGTAATCTGACCTCTGTCCTTTTTTGCATTCTTAATGTTATTTATTTGGCTGGTCTTTTTTTCCATTTGTAATATTTCTAGACATTTTACATTGTATTAGTCTTGTCAAAGAACCACCTTTGGTGTTACTATTGTAAGTGAAAGGCTGAGGGGGGGAGGGAAGGAGCGAGAGCGAGAGCGAGAGCGAGAGCGAGAGCGAGAGCGAGAGCGAGAGCGAGAGCGAGAGCGAGAGCGAGAGCGAGAGCGAGAGCGAGAGCGAGAGCGAGAGCGAGAGCGAGAGCGAGAGCGAGAGCGAGAGCGAGAGCGAGAGCGAGAGCGAGAGCGAGACACTGAAGTTTGCTCATGACTCACATGTGTAAACATCATCATTGTCTCCCTGGTGTGAGAAGCTAGGAGAGTAAATACGGTTTAAAGTGTACAATAGATTTTGGGAAATGGGAAGAAATTATTTAAAGGAAAGAGGAATTAGGGTGAGAGACAGGGGAAAGAAGTGGGAGCGAGAAAGCGCCGTCAGCCGTGCTGTGACGCCCGCGGTTCACGGAAGGGGAAGGTTCACGCTAGCGGGGACCGGAGGGCTGCCCACGCCCACGTCCTGCCCGCTGGCAGCTGCCCTGAGGATGCCACGTGCAGTGCTCGGCCTCTTGGTGCTCTCCTAATACTGCCGTATGAAAGTCTGCTTTACCTTTTTTTCTATAAAATAAAATAATCTTCCAAAGAGAGTCTGAATCTTTTTAGTACAAGAAATGATAATATATAAAGTGAAGGAAGTAGTAATTGTCTTGGCGTGGCCATTGTGCATGACATTCCTCACTCATAATATAATCTGTCACTATACTCAAGGTACTTAATGAATATTTACTATTGTTATGTGTCAATTAAAATGTTATAAAACAAAATCTGTTCAGCAATAAATTTGAAACAAAACTTTAGTTAATAATCATAGTTAACCAAACTCAACAGTGTACTTGAAACAAAAACATATAAAGATTGAGTGTAATTGACTTCATACACTAAAGATTTACATCTAAATTTAATAGAATTCTGCATGCTCTATTAAGTTTACCACATAAGCAAATTAAACCATATCAATAGATTTAAAGAATTAGCTGTGGTAATACCCCAAGTCACACAGTTTCAGCACCTCAGTATACTACAGGGCCCATCCTTATGGAGTGGCAGGTGACGGAGCTACGGCCGCCAAGAGGAAACTGTACAAGGGGTGGAAGACCTGTTCCAGCTCAGACCTCAGGTGTCTCGCAAAGGCCTTCATGTTAAAGGCCTGGTCCCCACCAGTCGCTGCCCTGTAAGGGGGTTGTCTGGAATGACGAGAAAAAAGAAGTTTTTCTCCCTTTTAAGTTGTCTGAGCTATTTTGTTGCAGCGACAGAACCTAACACAAGGCCTCTGTGGGGAAAACTGTAAAACTGCATTGTACGACATGAAAAGCAAAGGAGGCAGTCTCCAGGGTGCTGAGATTACAGGTGTGTGCCACCATGCCCCACTAGGCAGGGATTTGGGAAGGGAGCTGCATCTCGTGTGCATTAAGTTCATTGGTGGATTAACACACAGATGGGTCCGTGCTGATGTGCTGTGAGGAAGTGGGGCTGGCTGGAGGTGGGTCAGTGGGTGGGATCTGAAAGACTCTGCTTGCTCTGCCTGCCTCCTCTTCCTCCCTGATTACTGGCTGACATAAGTGAGTGGCTTCCTCCCCCATGCCCCTCCACCACTCCATTTCATGCCATTTCTGCCTAGGAGCCAGCCTTCCGTGGACTGAATCTTCTGTGACTGTGAGCCTAAATAAACCCCTCTTCTTTAAGTTGTGGGTGTCAAGTATTTTATTCCAGTGATGAGAATGTGATGAACACAGTAAATAATATACAAAATTATATGTAATATAATGCATGCTCATATATATATATATATATATATATATATATATATATATTCATATGTACTGTAGGAAATAATAAAGAATAGAAAACATGAATGGTGCCTAAGAATAAATTGCAATTCAAACTTTTAAAAATGTAAATACCATTTAAGGAAAAGGTTCTTCCAGGAAGGTGACACATGAACAAGACTGGAAGGCAAGGAACCCGAGAATCAGTCAGAATCAGCAGTGCTGGCAATGAGGATAATGCCTGGCTACTGAACTCTGTCGCTGTCTTACCCAACAGATGAAAGCACAATAGAAAGACACATCCCGTGCTTGTCGGCCCTTCTTGTTGTTGGGAGCACACAGCCAACACAATAACTTGAAGGGTCAGGGTTAGTTTTGGCTCCTGGCTCCAGAGGGTTCTATCCACAGCGACTTGCTCCAAGGTAGGGACATTCTAGTGGAAGGTGCGGCTGAGCAAAGCTGCTGAATTTATGAGGCCATGAGGCAGGGCACAGGGAAGGAGCTCCAGCGGGAGACACACCCCACAGAGGCTCATCCCTGGGCCAGCGTCTGAGTGGACCATGACTCATGGCAGCACATCAGGATTTACCACCCAAGAGCAGTGCCCTGCCGTGACCTAGCACCTCCTAGGGGCCGGGAGTTGAGGCAAGCTGAAGCCTAAACATAGGTAAAAATGGTTGGAAGAAGTTCCAGTCTTATTTCAACTGAAGAGTAAGAAGTGCAACTCTCTGGTGGATTAAAGCACAGCATAGAGGAGTCTTCTTCCTATAGGTTCTTGGAATATCAGTAATTCCAGTAGCCATTTGGATTGTGTTATGTTTTGTGTCTGGGCATCCCCCAAAAGTTTCCTGCAGCTGTGGGGTGGCTTCTGGAGTTTGTGATTGATTATTGTGCGTGTGGATGCTGCAGCTGCCCCGGGCCAGGTAACTTACATTACAGGGCGAGGAAGGGAGAGGGGCCAGCTAGCCGCCTGAGCTGCTGTCCCTCCGCTCTCCTCTCTGCTCTTTGCGGCTGCCATGGAAGGTTGTTTTCTACCATGTGCTGCTCTGCCTTGGAGCCAGCCGAGTGTGGACCGAAACCTCTGGTAGCTGTGAACTAAATAAACCTTTCCTGCCTTTATTTTTGGTGTTAGGTTATCTGTCCCAACAACAAGCAAAGAGTACCTGAGACAGAATAAATCCTCCAAGGGAAGATTTTACTTGGGCCCTACATGTGCCATTTGTTATTCTAATAAACCTTGCAGTTTAATGACCATCTGGAGACTCAGTGTCCCTTTTGAAGCTAGGGATAACCAGTACAGCTGATTTCATAAGCCTGTTATGAGGGGCAGGACATGGCGTGTGTAGTGTAAGCATAGCATCTGGCACAATGGACTCAAACATTAGATTTTACTTGTATGCACAAAAAATTTTACAGATTATGAAACATTTTAATATGTTATCTTTTTCTTCAAATTCTTGGTATGAGCATGGTTTCTTTTTAGTTATTTCCCTATTTCTTTTTTGAATAGATAATGGAAAACTACATCTTTTTTTTTTTTTTTTTTTTTTTGTACCTGAGATCAAATTCAGAATCTTGTGCTTGCCAGCAGGCACTTACACTGCTGAACCATGTCCCTGGCCCCCAAAATAACAAATATTAAAACAAGAACAATAACCTCCCAAATGAAAAGGTCTTCCTATAGATCCTTCTATATTTTTAATAATTTTCTACTTTCTTAAGCATATATTCATATATATTACTGAAAGTACATATTCTTAGTCTCTTTCCACTTTTATACAAATGAATGTATCTTAGATCACTGTCTAAACTTTTTATTATCTCAGATAAATGAAAAGCTTAGACTTTTATTTATTTATTAGCCGTTTCAGGTGATTTTACATCCATTAAGATGATAAATTTTATTTGATTAGTGGGTTACTTGGTATTGAACTATCCTTGCATTCTTGGACTAAACATCCATGTTCAAGATGTATTATGTTTTCCATAGTTTGCTGGATTCTATTTTATTTTCTAATCCAAAATTCATTCCATTGACAGATATAAGTGATGTTGTCCTGTAGCTTACTTGGAGATCAGACATCATCACAGTTGGAATTAATTTGGCCTTGCAAAAAGACATTTTTATAGGTTTTATTCCCTTATTCTTTGAAGCAATTTAAGTGACATGGAAATTTAACTGCTTTTGAAGGTTTGGTAAAAATTTCTCTGTGAAAATCATCTGAACCTTGTAATTTCAAAAGAAAAACTGAGTTTGATTCCAAGTTCAAAAAACAAATCTTTTATTTCTTTAACAATTTTTCTCAGTCAAACTATTCTGTAAAATTATAGAATTGTCCTTAATTTGTTTTGCATAGAATTATGCAGAGTAAATCCCAGTGGTTATTTAAAATTTGCTGTGTCATCATTAACTCTTCTTTGACATCAGAGCAGGGGAGACACAATTCCCAACTCCCTTTTGCAGGAATAGCAGACGGACTTGTCCCCCAGGCCACCTGCTGGACTCAGAAGTTGCACCAGTGCAGGACCACACAGGGCCTGGAGGGCCCTGTGATGTGACATTGTCAGGAACTGGCAATAAGGCCACCTCTGCCTGACATCATTGGAAGTGCTGCCAGCTTTCTCCCCTGAAGATATATTGTGGGCATATTTTCCTGAAATTAAGCAGTCTGAATGTAGCTATAGGGACACTAATCAAAATGACATCTTGTCATATGTTGGGCTAAAAGGATCGATTTTCTTCTTTCAAATAAAAATATTAGAGTCCTGCCCTGTTGCAGCCTTTGCTAAAGCATCTCTGGAGGAGGAAACTGAAACCCAATACAAGTGGCTGCAAATTTACTTAGGGCAGAAGCGCTCTGCAGAAGCACCTGCTGACTCACGCCTTCCCTCCCTGAGTGGCAGGATGTACTGCAATCAAAGTCTGATTAAAAGCATAAGCAGTGTACTCTTCAGAGGTGACATCCTTGGGAACAGGAGATTTATGGCATTGACTTTGACATATCAATTCATTTCAGTTCCAAGACTGACACAGAAATTGCTTCTAAGGAGAAAACCCAAATTGTGTCTCTCTTGTAAGCTCATGGGATGAGGGGTTCTGCTCCACTGTCCTGCTGGGCCTTCAGGAAGTCTGTGTCCAGGTGCACTGTGCACAGGTGGACTGCTCTCTGCGGAGCATGCGTGAAGAGGCTTGGGAACAGCAGGTGCTCTGAGCCAGTGCAGGGGTGAGCACCGGGATACCCTGTGGGACTACTCACCAGTGTACCTGAAGGCCACACCCCTTTGTAGAGACCACCCTGCTGGTTATGCCCAGAGTAGGCTGTTAGCAGTGTGGGCTGTATTGAGTTAACCCCACTATTATTTTACTTTATTTTATTTATTTATCATTTTAGCAGTTTTTAATTAAATGTTGCACAGGAGCACTTTATTCCTGCATCTTCTCAATCGTTTCTTCCTTGGATTTGCCTTCTCTAGTTTTAGCCTGGTGACCACCACTCACGGGGGTGAATGCCCATGTGCACAGCTGTGCCATTTGCCTTTTGCCGCTGCCCCCTTCAATAAGATATACTTCTTCCTGTAAGCCTGGACTCCTTTGCCGATCTGCTGACCTTTGTAGAGTCCTCACACTACCTGAGCTTCATCATCCTTTCGGATGGGCATAGAGCGAACATTGTGTTCTGTCTCAGGTCTTTGCAAAGAGAAGACTTAGTTTTCCTGCAAATGTGGGACGGCACACTCAAATGCCATTTATGGTTTTTGCTTTGGTCTGAAGTCACAAAAGGATTAATCTTCATTTTGGCCACTGCAACTCCTACTACCTTGTTTTAGAAAGTGAGTCTTGCTGAAACCCATGAGATGCATATAAGCACCTTGGATGGCCTGGGGACCAGCCATCTCCCCCACCAACAGCCACAGCAGAGAGCAGAGACATGACGCACAGTGTGGGGGCTCTGATGTGAGGTCACAGGACAGCTGAGGACAATGACTCTTCTCAAATTCCTTTCCCAGAATTGCAGATTATTTTACTCAAAAAATGAGTTCGTCATTAACCATAACCTCTTCCTGGACTCCTCTGTCCTTTACGCAAGGGTGTTTGTCCTGTGGCTTACAAGCATCACGCGCACCAGCATCTGGCCCCAGCAGCCACAGGGGCCTCCTCACCTTCTTCTATGCCTCGTAGGACCAAGAAGTGCCATGGGTCTGGCTGGGGTAGGGTCTTTGCTGTCTCAGCAATGACTCTTCCAGTTCCCTGTTCCACTTTCACTTTGTTGCTGAGGCTTTCTTCGCAGCCTTGCACCTGAGCACCACACGGGATGCTGGGGTCCCTGTCGGGGTCCTGATCAGCCCTGCGTGTGTACCGTGCTCTGGCTCAGCCTTTCTGGTTCTGTGCCCTTAATAAAACTTTACCCATCCCGAGGCCTTTGCTGCCATTTCCTTCTGGATTATTGACCCTAAAGAGGCCCTGTGAAAAGTTTGATTGGGTAAGGAATCAATCGCTAGAGAGGAAGAGGCGGCAACATGGAGCAGGCTGTCCAGAGTGGAGCTCACAGGCCCTTGCATTGTGGAGAAAACTGCGGGACAAAGGTGAGGTGCACACGTTGCTCATGGAAACAGGGGAAGCTTCCTGCCTGCACTTTTAGGGTTTTCACTTGTGTGTATGTTTAAAATAATCACATTTTAGTATTTTTCTATGATAAATTTAAGTGTGTCTTATGTCATTTACAGCTTAAACATCACATATGCATATCTGCGGACTATACATCCTGTGCACACAGACACCAGCCTTTATTCCTACCTGTTAGAAACAGCGAATCATTGGACTATGAAGCAGAGCAAAACTCAGCCGCTGCACACATCGCCACCTGCCCTTTGACCTCCTGTGCGAGTCTGCGGCCTTGGTCTTGCACCTGCTTGTCAAGAGCAGTGTTCCTAGGGCCCAGATGCTTGTCAAGCCCTGGCTTCATTTTACTGTCTCTATTTGAACCCCAGCTTATTCCATGAGTAAGTGTCTTCTAGCCGGATCAGTGGGATTACACCACAGAGCCAAAGAAAAGCGAGCAAGTTAGATGCGATCAGCTTGTGCGTTTTTGTAATGGGCAGCACAGCTCAGGGATGGCAGCTCCTGGGCTCCTTCCGGGGCTTGGGGTGAAGGAGATTGCTGAGCTCCCAGTGTAAACAACAAGTGCAGATTTAGGATCTCGAGATGGAAGGAAGAAATCTTTGGTAGTAGCATTGGCACTTTCCTGTTGATAATTCAATAAGAAGTACACTTGCTTTTTATTCTTTAATAGTTTCCTGCTCTATGCTTTATACTGCCTAGTATTTAAGTGGATTTTTAAAATTCCAGTATTACCTAAAAGAGATTATACCCCCTTTTCCTTCTCTGACTCCACTAAGGATACAATAATATATGCTCCATGATTTTTAGAGGGAGCTAAACTACTTATACTGAAAACAAGTGTATTAAAAATCCTGAACAGTACTTTAAACCTTCTGTTATAAAAAAAAGCCACTTCCTAGCTATGCAAAATGAGATCCAGATAAAAGCCTGTTCTGATATTCACATTCCTTTATTATCACAATAGGTGATTTAAAATTTATTTTCTCTTACAAATAAAATCCCCAAATACAGAATTATGAAATAAATTCTCTAAAAATGAATACATATTTATAATCTTTAACAACCGGCATATATAACAAAATTTGCACCTGGTTAAACAAAAATGCTTTTTTTCTTGTCTTTAGTCTTAACTGAAATCTCACAGCTATATTACCTGCTATATAATCATCATACATTGTATCTAATGTATCAATCAGATATAATACTGTGCGTCTAATTCTGCAGACAAATTCAGGTGGGTTTGGTATTAAAGCTCCTTTAATACCAAAACCTCATACACAAACATTTGTCATATGACAAACCTCATACACAGCATTAAAGTGCTATCACCACTATTCTTTTTCATTTACATTGTTTGGTCAAATGTCTAATCTTAGCTTCCCTTTATGTCTTATTTTATTTAAATTAACGATATCTGTATTGAATGCAAATCCAGTCAACTATATGATTAGTTATTTAATTTCCACTCCCCTTTATTGAGCTTGTGCCACGTGGCCCACGCTGGCCAAGCGAAGCGTAGACATACTCCTTTCTCTTTCAAGTCACCTGCGGCCTACTGCGTAAGTGGGAAGCGTCAGCAGTGCGCACTGCGATAGACCTGCTCAGGTGTCCGGCCGCCCGGAGTGCGCCCCCTTATCTAGCTTGGACTGGTGCTCGCAGGACGGAAATCATCTGAGTAGAAGCTGGAAGGTGGCACAGATGGCGTCAGGCAGTGCCCGGCTGTGTGGTGCGAAGAAAGGAGGGGAACCGCAAGTTTGGACCAGGGAGAAATGTGTGTGGAATGGACATCGGGAAGGACTTGTGCCTAGAATGGCCGCACATGCGTGTTCCTGGGCAGCAGCGCGTGGTCTGAGCCCTGGAGCCCGCGTCTGTGTCTGCACAACATCTCAGCCTTGGATCAAGCACGTGTGATATCAGCCTGCCTGAATACTAATTACCCAGGGTGGGGCAAGCAGTGTGCCTCTCTGTGCCTCGCTCCCTGGTCCGTAGTGGGGTGAGTAATTCCAGATTTCTGGGGTATCTGAGAATAGAGAGCCAGTGCCTATAGCTGATGTGTGAGGAAGCTTCTAGAACAGAGTGGATTTCCCAATAATTGTGCCCCCGACCTCCCGCAGGGCCACATCCTGCTGAGTGCATTTGAATGGTGCCACAGCAGATCCTGCCAACAGTTTGTCCAGGTCAAGGGGGACTCTCAATTGCATACACAAAACAAGGCATTCCCTCTATTTAACGACTATGGCTGTTGTCCTTATGTCTGTCTGCTAAACGAGTACATTTTATCTTGAAAAAAAAACAAAACAAAACAAAACCCTGTGCTGTCTGTTACTTGCACCCGAAAAGAACAGTAACGCTGCCTTATTTTTGCATTTTACTGTTTTTACTGACTTTTCACATGAAACCTATATTGAACCGTGCTGGAATTAGTTCCATTTGACAGAGAGTAAATCCACCCAATACAACTAGTAAATTGATTATAGTCTGCGTACTTTGGCTCCTGCACCTCACTCAGGGTGCATGAATCGTGTCACCTTCCCTGGTGTGAAGGTGGTGTCGTTTTGATTTCTCCTTCCTGTTGGGCCAAATTCATGCTGCTGATATAAAGTAATATACAGTGACACAAAGCCATCCGACCAAGTGCTGGAGATCACCAGGGAGTGTCTTCAAAACAAACACAAGCGATGGAAACGTAAAGACAGAGAAAAAGCCCGGTGTGTGTGTGCCTCGCACTGGCAGGACAGTTACTGTTTCCACCACCACCATTGGGCTCACAGCATTAGCTAAGCAGGAATGGTGAGTGCAAAGAGGGGCTGCAGTCTTAAACCACCGGGAGCACCGAGTCGCTTAAATGGGGAAAAACAGCTATCGTAGCCTACATAGAACTGATATAGCTGTATAGCTGCAGTATAGCTATACCAAAATGCTGCAAAGCAAAGGCCAAAGCTTAGAGGGAAGGATGGCAGGTTCAGAGGAAGAAGCAAAGGGCTGTGAGGTGAGGAAAACTCTGTGGAAAGTGGGTGTGAGGGGTGGTTTGTAAAGACAGGAAGTGTTTGTGCATGAGAAGTAGAGCCTGGGCAGGGCGGCTTTGGACGGCAGGGCCCGCGGCAGGAATGTAGCCTCCACCAGCGCAGGCTGGCTCTGTTGCTTCCTCCAGTGTCCTGCTATGTGTGGCCTCAACAAGGAGGGCCTGATGCAGGAGGGAGGAGGGGCAGAGTCCAAGCCCTGCACACCCCTCAGGGCCAAGGACTGACTTCCCTCAGACAGGCCGGTGAAGGACGGCCACCACTCTCGAAATGACTGCTACCAGTCCAGGGCCCTCTGGGTCTCCACCGGTGTCACACCATGCAGGACTTACAATGATGCTGTGCAAGTCAGTGAAACCATAGAGGACAGAAAAAACTTGGGGTTACTTTTATGAACAACATGAATCCAAATGGAATATTTGAAAAAAAAAAAAATCTGAATTCAGCATTTCCCACAGTGAAATTGACAAAAACGTAATGGCCTGAGCTAAGTGTAAACTAGAAAGTACCCCTGTGGCTCCTCCTGTGTGCCAGGGATGCTAACACACACTGTTTCCTCTGCCCGTCCGTGAACTGCTGTTAATGACTGTTTGCTTCACAGGGGTTGAATACATTACAGAAAGTAACATATACA
Source organism: Ctenomys sociabilis (assembly GCA_004027165.1). Classification (NCBI taxonomy): domain Eukaryota; kingdom Metazoa; phylum Chordata; class Mammalia; order Rodentia; family Ctenomyidae; genus Ctenomys; species Ctenomys sociabilis. Next base: position 99,891 of record PVKA01001390.1, on the reverse strand, counting down.
TCAGTTTTCAGAGTTATGACTCTAGTCAGTCCTGCCTAGTTTACAGGCTGTTCCTTCTTTGCTAGTGTGTGAGCTCTTGAGTTTATACTCAAGAAAGTTCCTAAGCACAAGGCCCACCAAGCAACTCCTAAATTACACAGCAGAGGGCCCGTGTAAGAGGGCAGCTATTAGCATATTACGCATTCAAAGACACTTGCCTTTCGTGTATCAGCTGATTACCTTCTAAACTTCTAATAAAATTTAATAATTTTTTAATTAAATTGTACTAAAACTTGCTACTGCTGAAGGGTTAAAAAAGAGTGATTATAAGTGAGCAATCACTGTGCTGTCACCCAACAGCAAGGGTCGCAGCAATGTCATGAAGTCAGGAAAAGCAGAGTGGCTTGTGACAAGGAGGGAACACACCACACAGATGAAACCTGCTCAGCCACAGACACAACACATCCTTGCAGGATGACTTGTGGGTCCAGTGGACATGGGCGTCGTGCAGGACAGTTTCCCTGAGGCAGCAGTGACAGTGTTCAAAGCACTGGGCCACAGCCTCCAGGAACAACCTCCCTGCACCTTAACTTGGCAGTAGATCAGGAACCCAGCAAGCTACTTAGAGACTGAAATTGCCCAAGGTCAGTGAATCAGGTCCTCCGGGCGCTAGTGTCGTCTCAGGAAATCGGTCCCAGTGCAGTTAGCTTCGGGACACGAGGTGCTTGTCACCTTGCTAAGCTGCTCTGGTGATGTCTGATTTTTCTCCTTGGAGAGAGTTGCTCCACTCTGCTGACCTCCCGTTAGAGAGCTGATCCCCATATGGGTTCATTCCATGGGAGATCAGAGCAGCAAGTCCCTTGCAAGTTGAGCTCTCGGACGTCCTGCTGGCCCAGCACTGTCTCCAGGTCTGGTTAGCACCATGTACAATGATGCTCAGAATCTCTAGCAGGGCAGTAGAGGGTCACTGGTACATTTCAAGGCCTACAGAGAGTCCCAGGGGAGCAAGTATTTCCAGTCCCTCCCCAACACCCACGATCAGGGTGTTATAGACGCTGTAGCTTTTGGGTTTCCACAGATGCCCCGTCAGACAAAGCACAAGAATGTGGGCACCCACATTTCCCATGGGAAATGTCAATGATTGCACGTGGTGATTTCTGAACAGGATCTAACGCGGTCGAGAGGCAGAGAAACATTTTCCTAGCTTGTCCCTTAAGTTGCCAAGCACTGTGTTCTGCAGTGGAGCCAGTGCTCAGGGGCACGTGCTCACCTGTCCTTCCCAACTTCTAGCTTTGCTTCCTTTGTCCTGTTGGGCACAGAGACACTGTCTCCCAGCCGAGCTTCAGCGTCCTGATGCTTCCTGTCCTGGCTCAGTACACACCAGTCAGAGCACTGCTTCATGCTCAGAAGCCTAGCTCCAACTCTTAGCAAGCCTACCCTCCTCCTGGTCTGGCTGGGAGCAGCAGAGCGGTGTTATTTGACTAGTTCTTTATTTGTTGGCTATCCTCTTCCTTTAATTTCTACCATGCTTTTTCTAATCCAAGGAATTATGATGTTTCTCAAGCATCAAGGGTGATTCCACTCCTCTGTGACACAGATAACTCCCCATGACCAGCACTGCTGAGCTTTACTCTGTGTGTGTTCTCGCTTTAAGCAAACACAGCTGAGTCACACAGGTGTCCCCTAGAGCAGCACCATCAGCAGAGCTTCCTGCAACCATGGGAATGGCCTAGACCTTCCTGGTGTGATGCCACAGCCTCTGCACACAGGGGCCATTGAGTACTTGACATTTAATTATATCTAGCTTTACTTACGTAAGCAGCTCCATGTTGCTGTGGCTAAAATATTGGATAAAGAGCCACAGAACATCCACTTCAAGTGGCACCCATAGCAAGTACTCCGTAAACACTGACTCATGATGTGGAGAGCTTGGTGAGGGGCTTCCATTTTCCTGTGCAGTCTTACCCCCACGGGAATTTAATCAGCAAGTGCTGCAGGGGTGTTAAAGAGAAGGGAAGACAGAGAGAGAGAGAGACAGAAACAGAGAGAGAGACAGGGAGAGAGACAGAGAGAGAGACAGAAAGACAGAGACAGAGACAGAGAGAGACAGAGAGAGAGACAGAAAGACAGAGATAGAGATGGAAAGATGGAAAGAGAGACAGAGAGACAGGGAGAGAAACAGAGAGAGACAGAGAGACAGGGAGAATAGAGAGAGAGAGAGATAGGGACAGAGACAGAGTGTCAAACAGAGACAGACAGATTAGAGTAGATGACTTTGAGGGAGAACTTTGATGCTCTGGGAAAATATTTCAGATTAGCAATCATTCATGCTATGTGGAGCTTAACCTAATTCATATTCCAAAGACTTCTTGGGGAGCTCAGAATTTTCAGTGAGTCTCCTACAAGTCATGGCAAAGTTTTCAGGGAAATGAGGAGAAATGCTTTCAGTTCAGATTCCTCAGCGCAGTGTAATCAGCCAGAGGCAAAGAATTTGCAGACATTTTCACAAGTAGGAGCCTGACCCAATTCAGAATTCGTATTCTTCTGAAACATATGAATTGACACATCCTTGGTCAGAATTTTATTTATTTATTTTCAATTTAATTTTATCTTTTGTACAGGGTCTCACTATGCAGTTCAGACTGGTAGGGACTCCCCTGTTCGCAGTCTCCCAGTGGCTGGGACTGTAGGCGTGCACCACCAGGGCTGGACTCCATCCCTGGCGCTGCTCACCCCAGGGGCAGGGCTGGCACAGCATGACGGGCTGAGGATCAAATCCCTGTGCTTGCCTAAGCAGGCACTTAGTCCTCTGAGTTGTCTTGCCAGCCCTTTGGTCAGAATTTTAGGAAATCAACTCATTCATGTTATTCATGAAACACTGATAGAATTTTAAGTAAGTTGAACCAATCTTACAGCAAATATCATGGAGTCCTTTGAGACTGATGCAGTGCTGCAGAAAGTGCATGGGCTACTCACAGTGAGGGATCTACTTCAATTTCATCCCTACCATTCAACTTTAAATGAAGGAGCCAGAACGTGAGCTAGAATTTTAAACTATAGTCTGAGGGTTGTTAGGAAATATCTCATTTAATTTTCATGAATCAGAAGTCTGCTGGGCTTAAACCTACTACTACCATAGCTCCCCACATGCAGTGTGTGCTTATTACGGGGCTTGCTGTCCTCCTTCGCTCCATTAAAGGATTGCTAAGAATTGAGTTGTAAAGTAATGTCTGCTAAGCAAACATCACCACAACAGTGACAGGCAGGAGATCTCAGCGCAATACACTTGCATGTTTCTTCCTCTGTTAAAGCCTTGGACACCCACGGGTTCCTAAGAGAGCCGAGTGGCCAGAGCTCTGCAGCAGGGCTCTCTCCTCTGAGCTGGCACCTTGCTCCAGCCTGTGCTCCTGTTGGGTGCTGAACTCAAGCTCTCAGTAAGTGCTTCATGGCCTCAGAAATGCTTTCTGAGCAGCCCTTCCTCTCCTCTCCTTGATCTCCTCTATGTGTTGCTTTGGGATTTTGGTAGCAAGTGACAGAAATCTTTCCTTTAAGCAAAAGGGACATTTTTGGCCTGATGCTAGCTGTGTGGCTAAATCACAAACATTCAGGAAAAGCAGCCAGGCAGAAGTGCCTTGGGCAAAACTGGGCCGGCGACTCAGTGCAACCAGGGGCCTGTGGTGCCTGCTGCCACCCATCCTGTGCTTATTGTGGAGCTGCGGGTGTCTGAGCCCTACTCCCAGCTTCCCTGCATCTCCGGAGTGTGCCTTCTCCCAGCCGCAAGGGTGATGGTCTGAGTCTCTTGGTTTTATTATTTTGCTTTCTGCCACTGCCATCTCCAGCCTCCTCATGCAGCCACAGGATGAAGGATGCCTGGGCTGATTTTCCAGCCCATATATAACAGAGCACAGAGTGCCCATTGCCCATCATGTACCCAAGTTAGGGCTCAGCCTTCCAACTCGAGCCATTGTTGTTTCCCTGGGACTTGGATGCACGTGGTTAACCCAGATTAAAGGTCACTGCATCCACAATTGCCAGGCCCTGGCTGTGGTGTCCTCTGGGGATGAGGGAACCCCAGGGAAGACAATGCTTTTCACACTCCCCCAGAACTACGTCAGCACTGGTAGCTCTTTGGGGTTCCACCAAGAACTGTAAGTGGAGCAGAAAAGAGCCGACACCAGGCATATGGGGTCCTGTGCCCTGTGGTCCATGCCACTGGGGCATGACAGTGACTCCATGGAAAAATGCCTGGGGGCTGAGCTCCAACGAGCCCTCCTGGAGCACAGTGGACCTTCTGGGTAAATTTGTATAAAGAAGCATCCTCTAGGATCTAGAGGGCAAGAATCTTGATCCTAGAGCCCTGGTTCCAAGGACACATAGGAAACCTACCCTTGGGAGCTCATAGGTGAGTGGGTAGGGTAGGGACTGGGAGACCCAAGGAGTACCAGGACCCTGTATGCCACCTGCAGGGCTCAGCTCAGGGGGCGCATGCTTTGGATCTGCCTGACTCTGGGGCTTCTCTTGGGTTTTGGGATTTCAGATGTCATAGATTTGCCTCTTACAATGACCATCTTTGCTTTTGGTAAGCTTTCTCCTCTCCATGGCCAGCTTGTCTGGGAACTGAGTCCTGAGCCAGTCACCCAATCCAGAGATAATATGGTGAGCACTGCTGTATTCCAGTCCGTTTCTTATATTCTGTCACTTCTGGGGAGGCACAGAGCTGGGGCCCAGGTTCAGCTGTGTTCAGGCTGCTTCCTGGAACTTCTCAGGTTGAAGACTGTGTTGTGTTGTGTTGTTACATGGGATTAAACCCAAACCTTTGTAGAGTACATGCGAAGCAAGCACTCTACCTCTGAGTTATATTCCTATCCTTTTTTAAAAAAGCTTTTATTCTTTTTAATGAGAAAAAAAGACAAAATACCAATGAAAACACTTTCAAGACAGGTTAGTAGGACAGTTACAATAATTAATACATATGATACATATTGCATATTGTTGTCTTCATGGTAGTTATTCAGAGGACAAGATGCAGACATGGTATCTCATCTAAACACTATTAGTATAAACCTTGCTTCTCACTGAACTAAGAGAAAGTAGCTTATCCCTGTTTTTTTTAAAAAAATTCAATTCTAAACTCACTAAGTGGGGAATCTGGGCTTGAGCTTGAAATCCTTCTGTCTCAAGCCTCCCAGGTGGCTGAGATTCCAGGTGTGCACCCCTGTACCTGCTGAGGCTGTGCATTGTTACAGTGCTGTAGCATAATTCCAGGTGTGCTAGAGTAGGTACAGGTGCACCATAACTTGACTCCTTGTACAGCTTCCATTTCTGTTAATATCCCAGCAAATGTAAGAGCGCATGTTTCTGCTTCACATTCATTTCAAAGATGGCAGGCCCTAATGATCCTCATTTGTAGCTGAGTTATGGCTAAGCCCTGATGCATTCTCTGGGGATGTGCACCGAGCCCTTATTTATGGAGCTGTGCTCCCTGATCCTATAATTTTCATTGTGTTGCCCTGGAACCACTGTTGACATCAATTTGATTTGAATACAGAAACTTCCCTAAGGCAAGCTCCTCTGAGGAATTTGAAAATCTATCTTGCTGCTCTGGTTGATGGAAATGTTTTCTTTTAGCAAAGAGAACTTTTAGAAGTTTCCCAGAAATGCGTCATGCTGCTTGTATTTTTTCTCAATTTCATATTTTATGTGTATTAATTCTGGGAAGTGACCATTGATTATTTTCAGTGAGTTGGTTTCTGAATAACGTATTTTGACACTTTAGCATTTGTGTCATTGCTGGCGTGTCCATATGCTGTCTCCTTTCTCTTTAAAAATCAAGCTATTTATGAGTGCCAGATTAGTGCCCATAAATATCTTTCAGTGAAAATCGCAATGGCCAGCTGAAATTCAGTCTTCCTAAAAGCCTGGGGATGAACCGAGGCCCATGGTGAGGGAGCCCTCAGGACTCCAGTTGTGATAGAGTAGGTTGAGATTCCTCACTCCCCAGTCAGAGTCTTTGTCATTTTGTTCTACAAATTTATCTTACTTCTTCAGTGTTTTTGCCAGGGTCACAGATAAAAACAAACCATTCCTTTGATTTACATAATTTATCAGACTGTAGTGTTGGCACTATATGGGGGACTTACAAACTCCGGGCAACTGAATTTAAAAGTGAATTCATGAGGTTTTCTTTTGTAAAGGTCGCCTTTCAGGATGGAACCCATACTGCAGCAATGACACGTTAGCCCTGGTTACACCCTTCGTGAGCTGACAAGCTTGAGTAATGGCATTGCCATTACCACGATTCACGCATCCTTCTCAGTACCTCTTAGGATGGAAATAGCAATTAGTATTTTTGCACCTTCAGATTTCAGAAGATAGAAATTAATTATAAAATAGGATGTTCTTAGACTAATTCATAGCAAAGGAACACAGTATTTGTTATTCTTAGTGGAGTCTAAGAAAAAAGCTTTAGGCTTCTGCTAATGCCTACAAGGATAGGCCTAAAATTTGAATATGGTGATAAAGGGTATCTATGACCTCATTATTTGACAGCACTTTGTCTCAAGAACTGTACCCTTTCCAGGGGTCAGTGAGATAGCCCAGCAGTCTAAAACAGCTGCTTAAGAAAGCTTGCCAAGCTCAGGCTCTGTGGTTCAATCCCTGGCACCACATGCCATGCCAGCTGTGCCCTCAGGGTGAGCTGAGCAGGCCACACACACACACACACACAGAGAGAGAGAGAGACAGAGAGGGAGAGAGAGAGAGAGAGAGAGAGAGAGAGAGACAGAGAGGGAGAGAGAGAGAGAGAGAGGGAGAGAGAGAGAGAGAAAGAACTCTACTTGTTTCTCTCAACCAAGCTTGTGATTCGGGGGCCCCAGGTCTAAGCTGTCATCAGCACTGTGTCTCTATTAGCAGAGACTTCACAAGCTATGCTGTGCACAACCTTCCCATCCATCCATGCAGCCCTGTTTCTCACAGCACCCCTGGAGCTCACTGGAAGGCAAGGGATGCCTGGAGCTTTCAGAGTCTGAGTTTGATTCATAGGGTTGGGACTTGCACATTCGTACCATCTCCCCATGAATGGATGAAATCAATTTCTAAATTTGAAAATAGAGGCAAAATGTTAATTTTTCCTTAGTAATCCTGTTGAAAAATAACAGTACTGAGACCCAGCTGGCCATGAAGCCTGCTTCTCTCTCTTCACAACTCCTGAGATATCTGGACTTTATTTCATTACTAGAATTACTATTTACATGAAGTTATCAGCATCAGAGGAGCAGTCCCTCCCCCAACTTGTGTACATCTGGGGCTGGGTCAGGCCTTGGATCAGGAGGAGAGAGGTTTCAAGGTACTGTCAGTGCTCCAAGGCTGGTGTAGCCACCCAGGAGAGTTGCCTTTGCATGACCAGGGCATTGTCACGTAGCACCTCCAAGAGTGTGCTGCGGGACTGGAAGCCATTCCTCACTCATTCTGCTTGGTGACTAGGACTCCTGGCCCAGGCCCAGGGTTTAGGCAGCAAGCTCTGTAGGCTGATGACCAGCATGTCCCCAGCACTGTTCACAACTTTGAAAGGGAAATGCTATCACTGACGCTGAGCTGTCCTTTCCACCCTGCTGAGTACTATGGGGTGGAGCCCACGCTGGTCCACAGTGATGTAGTTGGAAGAGTGAAAGGGCCTGGGTCTTTCTTATTATCGTCCACCTGAATACTAATATGGTGGATTATCAGGGACTTTATTTGCTGTTTTATTAATTAGTATGCTTCTTCATTGTGTAAAATATTCTTGGTTAATGTCATGCTGTCACATTTTTGTTTTTATTTCTTCTTTTTTTTTATTACTAAGGATCAAACTAAAGACCTTGTGCTTGCCAGGAAAGTGCTTATGCCAATGAGCTGTATCTCCAGCCCCTGACACTGTTTTCTGCTTATTTCTTTGCTTAATTTTATTGTTGTTTTCTTTGTGACACAGTCTTACAATGTTGATCCTCCTGCTTCAGCCTCCCATAAGCGATATCCATGCCACAACCTGAACATTGGGCTGCCTTAAAATTCCTCCTCCAGATTATTCTGTTATCATTAATCTCAGACTCCTGCAGAATCTCAGAACATGAGAAAAATGTAGACCAATGTTCTGCCAGAGTGTAACACACACAGCCTGATGCTCAACTAATAATTGAACCTTTGTTCCCACTAATGCTTTTTGAACCTGGCCTTTACTATCTGCAGAAAAATGAGCAGAATGTCATGTCATATGAAACAGTCTAGGGTTTCTCTAGTTGAAATATCCAAATATTTCCAAGCACCTCCTCTGAACAAGCTCCAAAGATTTCTGAAAGCCTTGGTCAAGTAATCACAAGATTACCCCACTCCTGGTACTAAAATCTATCACGGTCACTTTCTTGCCACTGGAAAAAAAGTACCTGATATCTACAACTAAAAGGAGGAAAATTTTATTTTGTTTGATGGTTTTAGAAGTCTCAGTGCATGCATGTTTAGCATCATGGTGGAAAGACCTAGATGGAGGTAAACACCTCAGAGCGAATTAGCCAGGAAAGAAAGTGAGAAGGTAGGAGCTACTGAGGGAGACACACCTTTCCAAGCCACACTTGCAGTCCTTTGGTGACTTGTCTTCTCTGACTAGACCCACCTTCTATGAGCAAGTCAGATTTATTACCCCAAGATTCAACCACTTTTCAAAAGCTCTGCTTATGGATGAATGAGGACTTTGGGAGACATTCTTTTCTTTATTCTTAAAATTTTTATTTATTTATTTATTTACTTACTATAGGGTCTTGCTGTGCAGGTTGGACTTATAGTGATCCTCCTGTCTTATCTTTCTTGGCCGTAGGATAGCAGTGTGCACCCCCATGCCAGGTGTCTGCTGACACGGTGTGCTCAGGGACCTGGGGGTGGCATGGCATGTGGCACCGGGGATCGAACTAGGGTTCTTTCACTTGCACGGGAGGTGCTTAGACCACTGATCTATCTTTCCTGCCCTGGGAGACATCCTGGATCTAAAGCATAACATTGTGCTTTGGCCACTGAATAGAAAATTCTAAATGTATTGAACCTACTTTTATAAATATGAGTGTGACAGAATTGTACCAGACTTCTCAATGTTGATATAATTGTTTTACTCATGATTGTTGTTATACCAGCCTTAATGTAATATATAAACTAAACTTAAAAGGCATATATGTATATAAAGCTTCCCAATTTCTCATACCCTGCTTTGTCAGCTTTTTCATTCCTTGGCTATTGCTGATTGAACAAATGCTTAGAGAGCATTAATTTTCACTTCAAATTGTTTTCCAGTACTTTTCAGGAAAGCTTATCATTTTCTTGTCTAAATGTTTCAAGCATTAGGAACTACTGCTGAATTTGGAGTGATAGCATAAACAGTGGTAGACACAATCCTAGTAATCAGAGATTGCTTGCACTCACGAGCATCCATCCCAAGCCACACTAACAGATGTCAGTAACAAAACACCAAAGCACACTGAGCTTCTTTGATTCCGTGCGCTCAAGAACCCAAGTGCAACAGAGGCTGCCAACTTTACCTCTGTGCTGGCCTTAGGAGATGCAGTCTTATAGGCTATGCCATGATCTCCCCACTCCGTGTGCACATAGGAGAGGCTGTGGGGAGGTGCTGGCTCCCATGGGTGTGAGCATGCACATCCTGCTATCTGAGGATGGGAGCTGGTCAAAAAGGCAGGTCAGCAGGGCATGGCCTGGGAGTTTGGACCTTCTCTGTCTCCCTGCTTCCTGTCTGCTGTGCCATAAGCAACTCTCCTCTGACAACTCCTATACCATGTCACCCTGCCTTGGAGCCAGCCAACTGTGGACTGCAACCTCTATATAGTGTGAGAAGAAATAAATCTTTTATTTTTTTAAATTACTGGTGTCAAGGGCTGGTGTGAAAGCTCAGTGGTCTGATGACCTGCCCAGCAAGCACAAGGACCTGGATTTGGTTCCTGGCACCTCATGCCAGGCCAGCCCTGGACCCCTGGACATGCCATGCTGACTCCTGAAACTGGGTGTGGTGGCGCAGGACTGTAATCCCAGAAATGGGGAGGCTAAGACGGGAGGATCATTGTGAGCCCCAGCTGCACAGCAAGATCCTGCACCAAATACATAAATAAACAACTGGTGTTGGCCGTCATGCCTCAGCCACAAGGGAAGCAGCCGGGGCCCCAGGGCTGGGAGCCAACCACACGTGCTTCAAGTTAGCTCAGCGAGGTTTTCATATCAGAGCTGGGGTATCTGAAGGTAGAGCTTCCTTTGTCATCTCCTCTGCTTCAACCTGAGGTGAGCTATCACAGGTTTCAAGTGCCTTGCAAGCCCTTGAAGGTTGTTGTACACGCTGTGTCTAATTTTATTTTATTCTTATTTATTTATTTTTTGGTGGAACCCTGGATTGAACTCAGGCCTTGCGCTTGCACTTGAAGTGCTTATTCCACTGAGCCATCTGCCCAGCCCCTGTTTCAAATTTTCTACCTTCTTCAAAACTTTGTTCATCATTGTTTCCTTGCCTGTGGTTTAAAGTTTGAAAAAATAGCTTCAACTGAACCTAAAAATGCAGAGTATACTAAAGAATTAATGGGGTAGGGTCAATTTTTATATTTCCGGCAAATTACAAAGAAATAAAGTGAAACTTCAGATGTAAAGGTGGGTGTTTCATGACTGTTGCTGTTCATGGCTGAAGCATGGTGTGAAGGGTGAAAGGCTGCTCTGAATCAATATCCAATCCAAACCCTAAGAAGGCTAGCCACATAGCTCAGCAGATTAAAGCACCTGCTTGGCAGACTCAGGGGCTGGGGGTTCGATCTCCTGGCCTGCCCTGCTGGCCCCGCACCCAGGATGAGCTGAGATGGTGATTGAGACTGGGTGTGGTGGTGCATGCCTGTAATCCCAGCACTTTGGAGGCTATAAACAGGAGAATCACTATGAGTCTGATCTAGTAGTGAGACCTTGAACATCCTTTAGATGCTGTCCTAAATATATATTTTTTTAAAAAGTAAAATAAAAACAAACCCCGTGAAGGCCAGAACCTCCCAGTGGATGTCCAAATGCATGAGAACGACTCCAGTGGATAACACCAAGTTGAATCTTCAGTGGCCATTTAGAGATGGAGCAGGCGGGGGACAGAGGAAGGGCCAGGTGTCTGTTGATGCCTGGCCTTGGAGATAATCTGAGTGACACATCAGGGCATGGGCGGAGGGCCTGACCATTTATTCTGACCCTCCTTGGAGCTGTGTCCTTTTAGGCTGCCTATCTCTTAGTTTCCACCCACAGTGCCCAGGAGGTTTGCGACTGGTGGCTCCAGAAGACCTTCACCTCTGCATGGTCATCATATGGGTACTTCTGGCCACTGTGTCCACACATACTCACCTCTTGGCACTAGGTGGCTTGGACAGAGAATTCAGGATTGCCTATGGATGCATATACAGGAACGCCAGTTTTCCTTCTCTTAAATCCATTTACCACTTAACAATCATTTGATGAGCATTTTCTAAGGAAAAGCGTGTGGATCATCCACTTCCCCATTGCTTCTGGCTGTGGCACGTGTGCCCACTCATTTAGCCTCCCTGCTCCTGGTGCACACGACAAGCAGAGGACTTGTGCTGCGCGGTTAAAGCTCAGAATCACTTAGCACCATCCATGACATGCTGGTGTTAAAGAGAGACCGAAAGCTGCTAGGATTCACAAGGCTCATAAGAGATTCATACAAGGTGGTTGCAGAATTGGAACTGAAGCTGTCCCTGGGCTGACACCACTGTCATGGACATGAGACAGCTGTCAGCAGTTCCCACATCTGAGCCTCTAGGTGGTCAGAAAGGGAACAGTCTCAGCCTCCTCAGGCCACGTGTCCACCCCAGAGCCAGTCACCAGTGACTATGATTAGGGCATGCTCTACTTGGTACCATTTCCAGCAGAAGCAGGAGGACAGAGGATGCAGGAGCCATGGCCAGCATTCCTTAGGGGTCTTGCCACACTGCTGCTGAGTTCAGGTGGCACTGCTACATTTACTTCATTTCAATTCATTCCTCCTTAATTTTTTAATTTTTGTGAATTCCCTGAAGAGGCTGCCCATGAGTACTGCATTTGGTGCCAGGTTGTGGGCTGACAGAGGGAGGGCTATGCAGTGAGAGAGGGGGGATGCGATTAGGTCCAGGAACTGGGACAAAGCAAGCAACTATAAGAACAGCAGATAGCAGTGATGTCGTTAGCAAATTAGTAACTCAGATTAAGCTGTGCTATGGACTGGAACTAAAAATGTTTCATTTCTAGGAAAAACATACATTTTCTTTTTGGAGTCCTGGAAATTTATCTAGGGCCTTGCACATGCTAAAATCAGCACTCAGCCCACGAGCTGCCTCCACACCCTCCCCACCGCCTTTGAACTTTACTATACGACCTTGCTGCTCTGAGATGCCCAGGCAGGCCCTGCATGTGGGGTTTTCTGGCCTGCGCCACCATACTCTGTGAGCCTTTATTTTGAGGAGGGATCTCGCTATGTGCTTCCTGTGGGCTTGAGCTCACTCTGTAACCTAGACTTGCAGCAGTCTTTCTTGTCACCTTCTTATGTGCTGGGAGTCCAGGGTGAACCACCATGCTTGGCTTCAGCGAGGCATGTTGATGGTTACGTTAAATATTATTGCTTGTAGTATTTTGGGAAATAACTTTCATGAAGTAAAGCCATTAAAGAAAAAACAAAAAACTGCCTTCTCAGCTGAAACAGAGCCCGAAGTCCTGCACTGTTGTAGGGCCACTCAGAGTCACCTCCCCCAGTGTTGCAATCTGCATCTAGAGGCCCCCAAGGGCTCCACGTGCTCACAGGCAGTGGTTTTGAAAGGATGGTGGTTGGACGGCAGAGACTTGTGCAGGACTGTGGCCTGGACGGCTCTGACTCCTACCTAGCCTCTCCCTTGCTGTGCCCTTGTGGAGACCTTGATCAGCTTCTGCCTTGATGCTCCTCTGCCAGGCCTTGGACCCAGAAACCATGGACCGAAGACTCTACAACCATCAGCCTGAGCAGATATAGCCCCCTCCCCTAGATGCGGTGTCAGATTTCCTGTTCCAGAGGAGACAGTGACTACGAGGCACTAAAAAGTCCAAAAGTCAGTTCTGAAGCTTTTGTGGGGTTTGTCTTTCAAACACTTCATAGATCAGGAAGGAGTAATGTTTCTATATTTGAAAATGTTCTTGTCACAAAAAAAAAAATACTATATGAACCAAAACCTACAAATGTGTTCTGTCAATGAAGAATAAAAATTAAAAAATATGTTTGTGGAAGTTAAGCCTGAAGGTATGTAACTCAACGGACAGCATACAAACTTTGTACTATACCTAAGCAACAGGTAGCCAGTGTTCACTCTTCAGGGTAACTTTACTGACAATTAAAGTGACCAATCAGTGAAAAGAAGCATAGAAACATGGACACCTGACAGTACTACATCATTATGAAAGCATTTTTCATAATTGCAAGAATGAAAAACAAAAAATATAGAAAAATCTGTGACTCTTCCAATGGCGAAGAGTAAGTAATCAATATTGACAATATTTAATTCTGCTGCACTGCGTGAAACTTAATTCTCATATAAGATCTTGCACTCCCATCTTCTGTAGGAGGAACATGAGGTGCAGAGTCACAAGTAGCTCATCCCTGTCTACATCATAAAAGGAAAATGTGTTGTGCTGAACTCACCAGATTATTCATTTTACACAATCAAAAGATAAGCACATGTCTATAGATGTCAGCCACTCGGTGGAGCAGGGCTTCCCCCCAGCACACATGAAGGCTTGAGCCACTGTCCATACCCTAAAAACTTTAACCAGCACTGAAGAAGCCAGGCAAGGTCACAGTGTCTGGTGTATCCCAGCAGGGAGGCAAGAGGAGCCAGGAAGAGTGGGTTCGTGTTCCACTGTTTTAGGCAGGCTTTCCAGCACAGCAGAACCCATAGAGCATGTACTATGTGAGGACCTGCGGAGCGTGTGCTACTTGAGAACCCACAGAGCCTGTGATATGTCATGTGCTGTGTGAGGACCCGCAGAGCGTGTGCTGTGTGAGATGCCTGTTTATAACAGGTGCTTCATTGGTGGTCTATAGCGTCAGGGATGAACAGCCCCACAGTGGCTGCCTACAGGCACAGACCGGGAACCATGAGGGGCTCAGAGCAAGAGGCCTGAGGGCCAGGGAGACCCAGGATGCAGCTCCTATCCAAGCCAAAGGCTCAAAGCTCCCAGAGTCCTGCAGCAACTGCAGTAGCGGGCACCTGCTACCAGCAGGTGATGGGAGCAGCAAAGCCATGCACATATTCAAGAAGAACTGCAGCAGCGTGTGGGTGAGAGCTCCACTTATGTTTCTGTGCCCTCTGGGCCTCCGTACTACAGTACATGCCAGCCAGTCTTCCACCTCGGTGTGCTGGTGCTGAGCCATGGGCCCCCCACTCACCGGGCTGGTCAGCCAGTTATGCTTTCAGCATGAAAGCACCTGGGGATAGGAAAGTAACCTCAGGGCTGGCAAGACCACAGTGAGGGCGAACACACCGAGGAGCCAAATGTGTTGTGCACCATCACCGCCCTGCCTCCTGCAGCCGCTCTGGGGCCTGCAAACCAGCCAGCTGCTCAGCTGCTCAGCTGTACCCATCATGCCTGGACCAGCCAAGTGAGGCAATCAGGAAAACAAGGGCAGGGAAAGGTGTTCACTGGAAAGAAGTGTTAACTCACAGTTTCAACATGATTTCTAAGCAGTGCCAGCAGCTGCACACCTGGGGAACTCCTATGGCTCAACGCGGTCTGCAGTAGTCCCTAATCTTCACCTCAGTCAATCTGTGAACAAATTGGAAATGAACTGCATTGCTATAGAATCCGCAAAACCTGAGAACTCTGTATGGAGTCTGGGCCATAAAACATTTTAATCAGTATTCAACAAAGCAGAATGTGAGCACATGAAAGGATATCAGCTGAGAGTCTTAATTCTTTCCATGATGTTGGCCCCAAATGAAATTGAACAAGAACCAAATCAAATTTTCCCATAGCATCAGCACTGACCATAGTGCAGAGCACAGAGAAGGCTGGGTTGTGAATTGGAATTCACTCTCTTCTCCTCCAATTCTGGTTCTGACCAAAATCATGTGAAGAAACAAGTTCCATGAACCACAGTGTCACTGCATATAGATGTACCCGACCCAAAAAGGTACTCGAAGGTCTTTTAACCTCAGCTTTCTAGTTTTTGCTTTTAGCTACAGGAATAATCCATGCACTGAAATCACGTGTGACGCGTGGGTACCAGTGGCTGTGTCATCGCCCACCTTTCACTGTCTGTCCATCATGATTGCTTTATGCACCCTGCAGACTCACTGTGCTGAGGGTGAGGTGCTAGTGCCTTTTGGAAAATGGCCACATGCTGAGGGCCCTAAGACCGGCAGCTCTCAGATGAGGTCCTATGTGATGGCACCGTGGGAGGTGACAGGATCAGGAGATGGGGCCTTGGGACATGTGCGAGGGAATCCACAGGAGCCACAGAGGTGCAACTCGAGATTGTATCTGGTCCAAGATGTGTGTGTGTGTGTGTGTGTGTGTGTTTGTGTGTTTAAATTTTATTTTATTTGCTTTTTTAATAAGGCAGTTTCAATAATTAATATATTTTACATTGCTATCTTCCTAGTGAGAGTCTTAATTCTTAGTTACTAATTCTTAATTAGTACACGAAGCAGACAGGTTATCCTGTCCAAACACTATTACTACCAATCTTTCTTCTTATTGAATTAAGCAAAAGTAGCTGCATATCTATCCTAACTATTCTCCTAACTATTCTGTATTTACAAATACAAAATGGTCCTTCCTTTGTAGCCCTTTTGTTTAGTTCTGTCAGAGATGAGTATTCTATTGGAATTTAAATATTATAGGTGCTTGAATTCAGCAAAACACTCCAACACAGTCTACTAGTCCACAACAGTAGTGGGTTATCCACAGAAGTTGTTGACTAGAGCCTTTTACAGCTCAGCATATTAATATGGCTTTACTTTATATAACTAATTTTACTACTTTTCTGCTGGATGGTTAAGACTAAGATAAAGCAAGACCTATATAACAAGAAATGTAACTTTTGTATCAGATAAGGTCAGTCAAGTCCCCTCAGGGTTTATCTTGTAACCCTGTACCACACTTTGTAAATCCTTTGTCAGCGTCAGCCATGTCGATGAGTCACAGCCATTGCTTGACCAGTTTGTTCTCTGTGAAAGCCTGAGGGAAGGTTTTCTCTCCATGTGACTCTCCTTAGGCACACCCTACATCATCGATCGCATTCCTCTGTGGCTCCGTAATCTCCTTGATCAGAAAATTTGGGGCACCACTGAGTTCCAGGATGTCACAGTGCAGGTTCTCCTGGGCCCTGAGTCTTCACTGTGGCCCGAGATGTTTCTTTGCTCTTTTCAATGTGTGTTCTGGCAGCCATCAGTAAAGTAATTTGGGCTTCTGTGTCCCTCCCCTGAGACACCCTCTTTGTGGCCAGCCTATAGCAATGGTGCTAGGCCTCCCCAGAAGAGACATTGAAACTGTGAATAAAAGGCCTCTCCTACAAACTTGTCTGTTGTGCTGGGCCACTGATGGGAAATCTCACAACATAGTGCCTTTTAGGTCCTCCTCTGCGGAGCAAGTCACTGGTGCAGTTGACCAGATTCATTCGTGAGGGTAATCAGTGCCAGGGGCCCATGAACCCAGGGTTCTGTCTTGCTCCCTCCCTCATCTTGTGGGTCTTCTGCTGACATAACAGGTTCTGCAACCACCTCGGGGCTTCCCATCTCATCCACCAGGTTCTCTCTGCCCCCTGGACAGTGAGAAAGATGGTTTTGGACTCTGATGGATGGAATGAAGCCTCACAGTCCAGCCTTCTCTGAGTTCTGCACTGTGTTTTAGGGTAAGAACCTGCAAAAAAAATTTTAAAAAGTTTTTTTTTTTTTTTGTGCCTCCCCTGTGGGTCAGTGAGGAGTGGGTCCTGTGATCTGAACGCGGGTCCTGCGTCTTCTACAGACCTTCTGTTCTCAGTGACTAAATGCCTTCCTCTACATTCTGACTTCCCTGTGCTTAAGATGGTTACTTTAGGGAACTTGTAATTACAAATTCTTTCTCTGCTTTTTGAGGTACAAGTTTTTTTTTTTAAAAGACACTTGTCAGTTTTAAAACCCAGGAATGTCTTTCAAGAAGACCTAGAAAGCTTCTCTTTGAAATAGAGACAGGAAAGAATGTAACACTCCTATCTCCACAAGAGGGTGGAAGCTTGATTTCTATGGGCACCAACTAGCAAACACAGATGGCCTAATCACAGCAAAAAGCACTTGTAAATGCAGGAACAGCTTAATGTGCTCCACATACCAAGCTGATCAACTTCCCAGCCAATGGCTTCTGGGAGGGCTGGTTGTCCCCAGTAGTTTTCCATGAGCTCACTCTGGCCACAAAAACTCTTCTGCTTTGCTCTTCATGGCATCAGGTCTGCCTCACTCTTCTACTCTTCTATTGCAATAGTGGAAGCCCGTCCTCCTTGCCTGGCTTTGTTCGCTGCACGTTTTGCTTACAGACCATCGGACGAGGTTCCAAGCCTTCCACTGGCTTGCGTGCCTTGGGCTGTAGAGACGTAGTCATCTAGACTGGTCTCCAAGTTGCCCCTGGACATTAACTGAAAGAAAATTTCTGGCACAAACTGGAACTTTACTGCACTCTGAGTTTTAATGCTTGCCACGTTTGTCCCTTTTGTGTGGACCATCACTCTTAATTGTCATCAGCTTTGCTGTCATTCCTGATCCATAAGTCTCCCATTAACACTTGATCTGATGGAAACTCCATGAAGTACGGTCTACAACAGGTCATAACTTGCATGTACAACTCATGGGATAAAATCACGGACAGCTGTCATGCCAGTGCACTGTCTGAGCAGGACCGTGGACAACAAGTGCTCATGTGAGCCTCGCTCAATGGCTGAACATGAGAAACAGGGGCCAGTGGTTCTATGGCAAATGGAGTCTCAAGAAATTCAGGCCTGTGAAGGGTTTGGAGAGTTAGGGCAATGTTCCAGAAGAAGTTGATGTGAGTATATTTTAAAATCCATGGATTTCTGCCTAATAAGTCCTATTGTGTCTCTTACTGAGGCAGCTGAAAATTATTTTCTCTGATGGTACGTACTGTAGTGGTTGATTGATTGTGTCATCTTGGGAAGTTTGGCAGCTTAATTGGGTCAGCTCTGCAATACTACACCCTAGGGTGTCGAGGACCTGTCCTGGGCAGCTGTCTGCACCCCTGGATGATATAGAAGGTACATGAGGAAGGATGGCATGGCTTTTGTGCATCAGCGGAGCCTTCAGCTGGGTGTCATCTTCTGGCTTCTAGCACAGGCAGACACTTCGGCTTCTGCCTTGCTCTCTCTAGCCTTTCTTTTTTTTTTTTTTTTTTTTTTGTGGAACTGGGGATTGAACTCAGGGCCTTGCACTTGCCAGGCAAGTGCTTATTCTACTGAGCCATCTCACCAGCTCTCCAGCCTTCTGTATCAGGCCCTTCAACCTCCTGATATGAATTTTCATGGACACTGCAGTGAACTCCAGGCTGTGGACTGAGCTCTTCAGTGTGCAGACACTCTCTGCATGCTTCTAATCCAGCTCTGGATGACCACTGTAAGCCTTGTGCTTTCTTATATATTTGTGTAACTTGTATTATATCAGTTAAGCCTGACTGATACACTCAGGAAACTTGCGACTTAATTCTACGGGTAGGGCAGGTTTAGGACCCTCCTCAGACCCTGTGCAGTGATGCCAAGACCACAGTCGTGTACCCAGCTTCTGGCTGTGATAGGCCTCTCTCTGGGGCCCACATGCATTCTCTCTGAGCTGAGTACCTCAAGTTTTACTCAAGGAATCTTGGCATGCCCTTTGGTGAAACACCATGAAGATTCCTTTTCTGTGATGAGAGTCTGCAAAATTATTCTGTGGTGGGTGAGCTAGGGCTCTTCCCTTCTCTTCAGAGAGCTCCCCTACCCTGGGGAATAGTGCAATACACTATTCCCCAGGACACCTTGGGGAAGCTGCCTACACAATCTAAAGGAAAAGTTTGGCCTCTGGGGTCACAAGAATCACAAATTCATGGTGAAAAACTCTCCATGAAAAGGTTAAAAGGGGCCATGGAGATAACTTGGTGGCATCAGTGCCTGCCGAGGCAAGCACGAGGACCCAGGCTTGGTCCCTGGCGCCACACACCACACCAGCCCCACCCCAGGGTGTGCCGAGCCGTCTGCAGAGTCCGGACGTGCGGCACATGCCTGTAACCCCAGCCCTGCGGAGGCTGGGACAGCAGGGTCACTGAGTCCCAGCTCTACCGAACACACAACATTTTTTAAGAAAGAGAAATGGTCAATAAAGCAGCCACACAAGCCAATGAGCGGTGAGTCCACATGAGCAGCTATGATAAAAACAATTTGACAATGATAAGTGGTTTGGTAAGACTTGATTTTTAATAAAATAATAATAAGATTGCTGTGTAGATAAAGGAACAGTAGGAGAATATGAAGTAATAAGATTTCTATGGATATGAGAAATTTTAGCAGGGAACTGAGGTACTATAAGCTCCTTCTAAAAGTGATTTTCAAGCTCTTGTTCTGAACAGAAAATTGGACAGGAAACAAGGTGGCAACACAGTTTATATTAATGGTAGGGTGAAAGGCAGGGCAAGAAGCATGGTGGAATTAGTGCAGACTGACAAAGCAGGACAGGAAGCATGTGCTCAGCAGGCAAATGGGCTCGCGTGGCCACGGGCCCAGACCCTCCTCCTTCCGCGCCGCATCCTGACGCCAGCTCTAGGCTTAATCCTTTTCCAGGAGCCTTTGCTGACACCCTGCACAGGGTGGGAAGCTGTTCTGCACACGTGTCCTGGCTCTGCATGCCTAACAGGTCACACTGACTTGCCAGGTGGCATGGACACACCTTAATCTCTTGCCTCAGAATTAAGGAGGAGGAGGGGCGGCTAAGAATGGGCAAGTCCCAAACCTAGTAGTCAGTATGGCTCACCTACTCCAGAGCTAGCACTTTTTGCTGTGTGTTTTGGAGGACAGCAGAGTTTTCAGTCAAAAACGTTGAGACTTACTGGACTGTAAGGCGACCCAGCACCACTTGCTTTGTTCTGGTGCTTGTGGCAGGTGCAGGCTGTCATGGGAGTACACACACTTACCAAGGGTCAGGGAACACAGAAGAGGACAGAGTGTATTCACGCACAGCAGAGAGAGTGGACAGGAGAGTGAGAGGCAGAGATTTTATGTTCAATGTTACCATGAGGAGGGCTCAGGCAAGATCATGCGGTTCTGTGGTCCTGTCATCTTCCCTCTCACTTCTGAGGACAGGCAGGTCATGTTCTAAGACTGAATAATGCTTGGTTCCACCGTGTCCAGTGCCTTTGACATTTCTGGAAACATTCCTTCTAGGTAAAATGAATTAACAGATGCCTCAAGATTGACTAAAGTCAGTGGTCAAGAGGATCAAAATGAGATGTGCATGGCTGTACTTGAAAGGGAAGAGGTGGCATCTTTGGCACAGGAGGAGCAGTGACGTCATTTGGTGATAGCTGTGGAGATTTTGTGCATAACTTACAAAGTGGCCTCACACTGCCCTCAGGGCTGTGCAGGAACCCAGGTAAAGTGACCCTGATTCCCCACACCGAGCAGGTTTTTGGGGCGTCGGGTTCCATCTGTCTCCTGGCAGCACACGTGTTCGGTAAGGGCTGTACACTAACAGAGCTGGTTCAACACGATCCGTGATTCTGGCCATCACAGGTGCCCTGGGGGCTCAGGGTAAGGAGCTGCGCCCGTTGACCCTGAGAAGCGGGCCACAGATGCCCAGGAGAAAGCGTGTGCTCCCCATCGGCGCGAGGCTGCCCTGCCGCTACTTTTCTCTCCCACTTGTGGTGCAGCTCAGAACACTGGGGCGATTTCCCCTTTGCTTGGCTGCAGCTTACTCCCTTCATCACAGCTGCCTCCTGGTCACTCTCCTACCCCGAAACATTGCTATTTGCCCTCGCTGTCTGTAGAGAAGGGCACGAGCCAACCTGCCTCCTGTGACCTGGGGACACCGTGTCTGCTGCACACCTTCCATTCAGCTCTCTACGCGGGTGTGGTTTCGGTTGCTTCCTTAGAGCTTGTGCTTACTTCACAGAGCCTTGCTTCTCCCTTATTCATCCTGAAACATGGCTCTTTCTGCCTGACGTCTTCTGCCCGTAAGCCCTGAAGACCAGCTCTGATGGGCTTTGTTCTCTCTCTGGTGCCCACTCAGTCCTCTTAGGATTTGGCTTCCGCTGGGATGTTGGTGTCTGATGGTGCTCCTGCAGCACCTGGGAGGCACCAGGGCTGGGAGCAGCAGGGCAGGGCACGCAGTCTGTGCCCTCCGTCCTAACAACTGGCCTGGAAGGGAGGGTGAGGCTCCTCCTGCTGGCACCGTGAGCTCTACTTGCTCTAGCACTTCTGCTCTGAGCTGCAGCACTGCCCCCAGGGTCACGGACCAGTCTCCAATGCCTACTTCTGGGCCTCAGGAGCAGCGTTTCGAGTATAGTCTTCTCCCCACCCCAGGCCTGCTGGAACTGGGTCCTCAGCGCCTCCCAAGTCTGTGTGAGGGAAGTGTGTGGAAGTTGAGCTTGGGAAAGGACCACAGCAGAGCGACTGGGACTTAGTGGGGAACAGAATGGAAAATGGAGACAGACTCATTTTGTGACAGAGAACCAATGGGATTCAGGGTATTAACATGACTGCAAGTTCTGCAGGTTTAAATGAGTATTTATTGGTGATAAAAACAATGAAAATGTGGTGCACTGCAGGATTATGTTAGACAATCATGAACGTGGCATGCATTTATGAAAGTGGCAGATATCTGAACAGAAATCTAAAGAAGCACTGACTGTGGAAAAAGCCAGCTCAGGATTTCTATTTCTGCATGACTCCTCATTTCAACATTATGCACATTTTAAAGTTGTCAGAATAAATGAGCACATCATAGTGCCAGTTGGTTAATAGTTTCTTTAAAAATTAGTGAACTAAAGTGTCTGCTTAGTCAGAGTGCAGAGGCCAGAGTTTGATCCCTGACCTGCTGTGCTGGCCCTGCTCCTAGGGTGCACTGAGATGGTGATTGAGACTGGGCGTGGGGTCATGCACCTGTAATCTCAGCTCTTGGGAGGCTGAAAACAGGAGAATCACTATGAGTCTGATCTGTGTAGTGAGACCTGAACACCCTGCAGACACCGTACCAAACACATACAAAATTAAATATAGTGTTATTTTCTGTAGATGATAACCTATTCCCTAATATGTCCAGTTCAGGTAAAATTTTTAGAAAAAAATAAAGGGCGTGTGGAGGATTTTCCATTGAATAGTGGAATAATTTGATAGTCTTCAGACATAAGCAGGCAGGAATCTTTACCTAATTTAAAAACCCTCCACTGCTCAAGCTAGGTGAGGAATAGTCTTATCAATCTACTAGATTATCTGTTACATGAATGTGCAAGTCACCCTAATTCAAAACTCTTTATAAGACTTTGATCACATGAAATTTTTACTGCTGGAAATAAGAAGTTAATATTTCTCTTATTCTATTGTTTATGAATAAACTAGTCACTAAAAGAATCTACCAACTTAGTGTCTTTTTGGCAAGAAAATAATACCAGACTCTCCTAGCTTTTAAGAGTTATTATAGAGAATTTATGTTCCAAATTTTAAAGATAAAAGAACCCAATTTCCTTAGTGAAGAACCAAATTGATTTTTCAAAAATATTTTAATTTTTTACTTTTTGTTACACTGTCACACTTTGCATTTCAAACTCATAGTGATCCTCCTGTCTCAGCCTCCCCAGAGGCATGCAGGCATGCACTACCATGCCCACTTTTGGAGCCCTGGAACCCTATGTACCCGGGGTACACAGAGTTCCGGGGCTGGCATGGCATGCATATGGTGATTGAACTCAGGACCTTCCAGGCAGGCACTGATGCCTCTGAACTCTCTCCCCAGCCCCAAAACTAATTTTCAGAAGCCTATCTAAACTCCAAGGCCCTCTTTTGTTTCTGAATAATAAATCTGAAAGCAGATCTCCCTAAAGCATGCATGTACCCCCTCATCTCTGACATAGCTGACAGTCCACATAACTAAAACTTGCCTAATATGCCAGAAAGCAAGGTGCTAAAGGAAAATACAGAGGAGTCAAGCTTCCACCCTCAGGATTTGGAGAACACTGCCTTTGAAAACAGCCCTCAAGCCGATCTGTGGCTTGGGTTCCCACAGTGGAGTCTGCTCAGCTCTTTCCAGCATGCTGTGAGGCTAGGATAGGACACATCCTTTAGAAAAGCAAGCCCATTACAATATGCGAGTCACCAAAGCAGTGTCCACACCAGTAGGTCATGAATGACACTGTGCAATACAGTTGGGAGCAAACTGAGGCCCTCCTGCCTTCGGGCTTCCACCCTGCCTCTTCACCATCAAGGCTACTCTTGCAAGACACCTGAAACCTGAGAAGTTTCCAGAAGACAAACTGGCGACTCACCAGCCAGCTGCACACTTCAGAGCCTACCCAATGTCTTCCTGATGCACAGGAGTCGAGTGTTACAGCCGGTAAGCCGCGGTTCCCTAAAGAGCAGATGAACACCCATATAGAATGCTTAGCACAGGGCCAGCCAGGAGGGGCCTCCTGCCAACATTACTAGTGCTCTCATAGGACTGCTGCCACAGCTATCGCTAGATTATCTCTGGCTGTGTGAACATTTCTGCATACGTGAAGTGCCATGCAACTGCTACTTATCAAAGTCCCTGTCCTCAGTGAGAATGGAGCAAATACCAACACTTTTGGGATCCCTGCCCAGAGCCCTAGAATCCCAACCACGGAAGCTGGCAGTGCTCCCTCCACTCCTTGTGCAGGCATGGAGCAGCTAGCAGGCAGCACTGACTCCAGCCAAGCAAAGGTCAGAGACGGGTGGCATTCCTTGGAAGCAGGCTGGGCTCACCCAGGTCAGTTCATTAACCTTGAAAAACACAACCCCTTAGGCAACCAATCTGTGTTGTATCTGCATGTTGTTTATGGCAGGAGTGTAAAATATGTTCTAACATGTTATCTACTTTGCTGAACCAACAGTAAGAACAAGGAATGATGGACATTGTGCCTTTAGGTAAAGAAATCATCAAGGTATGGAGAATGTGACCCCGGATAATGCAGTAAATAATAATATTGACTGCTGATTCTCATAAGAAATTCAAAAATTATTTTGACGGAGGCCTTGTCCTTATTCCCAATGCCCTGAACATACGCAGCATTACAGCTCCACTCAGGTAAGTGGTTTCCACGGCAGCTGCAGCTGTGCAGCTCACCTGTGTCGCTCTGTGGCCATGTAGCATCCATCAGGGAGCTGTGGGCCAGAAATGGCGCTGACTTCCACCTCACAGGGAGGCTGCCTCCGTCAGCATGGTGCTGCCCGAGTGGCGATCCTGTCTTGTGATTAGCAGGTTATAGACAGCAGGCAGTGTCGCCCAAATACGCCTTAGAGCTGGTCAGAACACACAAAGCTCTTGTAAGTAAGGAGGGAAGGGGGTTTCAGGGAAGGGAAAAAGAGGGGAAAAAAGCATAAAGATATGTCATAGGTACAAATTCCCTATGGTGACTGTGGTCACTATGTATATCTAAAATGTACAGAAACTGTTAATTAACTTTAAAAAATGAAACAGAAACATGCAAGGAAATTTATTCCATATTTTCGCTAATTAGAGATGGGCTGTCACTTTTTTAACCTACTTCAAAATGTTAATATTAAAAATAATATTATGGAACAGAAACATTAATAAACTGGGATTTATATTGTAATTTAAAACTTAAGCTTTGTTGGGAGCCACACAGGAAGGTAGGAAATTGATCAAATGTGTGTAGGCGAGCCTGGGCCTCAGTGCCTAAAGCAGACCAGCTACCTGGGTCTTAACACAAACACCCTGCCTGGTTCAGGCCAGCTATGAGTCGCCAGGCCACCTCGTGCCATGTGTTACTAACTTTGCAAAAGTACAAATAGAGGATCATTTTGCTGTGCATTGAGTTAGTCTTGCCCATCAGCGGACCAGCGATCGCCTAGCCCGGCTTTTGTCTGCTTATCTATCTTTCTTCTTCCTGCTGCCATGTCTTCCCGGGTAGAACTGCTCACAGTAAGAGCAATGGATCCCTACAAAGCTCAGAACTCAGAGTTGTCAGCCATTTCAAGGCTAACTGTTGTTTTTAAGACCCATGAGAAGCCTCGCCTTGCTAAAATCAATTTCAGAACTATTTAGAGAAGGAAAAGTTATGCCGAAAATCTGTATCTGTAGCATAGACACAATGTCACTTTATTTAATTACGTAACAGACAACAACAACAGAGCCCTAAGAATTTAAGAAGAATATTCAGTTTTCCAGGAGCCCTGCAGACTGGCCCAAGATAGATAAATTTATTTTGTTATCCAAATAATAAATTTGTTGGTGGATTCTGAATTGGAGGAAAGAATAAATCTAATAATAGAGAGCTGTACTTTTAAACATTAGTCAGCAAAAAATCAAATAAATTCCTTATTCTACACTAATTCAGGTGCCTGAGCCCAAAGACTTCAGATTCTGAATAATAATAGCTCATTTGTATCAAAATTATAGTTTGTTCATCTGTGGAGAAGCCTTTCCCTGTTATTAGCAGCTAAATATATTTTGGACTTCAGAAATGACTCCCGGAAAAAAACGAAACATTTGTAGAATTTTAAGATTCTAATTCACCATTTCCCTCAGTTGGCAGTAAAACTTTAATGCCAATTTAAGATTTAGCCTTAAGTATGAGAACTGTGAAAGGAGATGCGGCTGGGGCGCATCTGCAGGGAGGGGTGTGCTGCGGCTCGTTTGGAGATGTTTGTCTTGACCCATAAAACCTTTTTGTGTTAAGCTAACAATTTTAGGTTCAATGAGATATGCTATCTGGTGCTTACTCCCTCTGTTGAAACTGAATAATTATTTCCCCCATTTGTATTTCCTCTGTCCCCTTTCTTGCTTTTATAATTTTTTATATATAACTTATTTCTCGTCATTATAAATTATTTTTTAAAATTGCCTACTTTTCCCCAAAATTTGCATGCTCACGCACATCTGTATCAACAGTAAGCATGTCTATATTTGTTATTCTGGAATAGCATACTCTGGATATGCTATTCTGGAATGTATTAAAACTAAGGAGTTAAATGTTTACATCACCACGGAGGGGAGGACTCCATGGAGATGAAGCCCTAGGAGACCCCGGACCCATGAAACCTGTGGTCACGCCGCTGTATTTAGCAACAGCTTTTCTTTCATTGATTTGGAGGCAGCCTCCTTAGGGCCCATGGAGCCTCCTCAGAGCCCGTGGGGGCCTCCTCAGGGCCCGTGGGAGCCTCCTCAGGGCCCGTGGGAGCCTCCTCAGGTCCCGTGGGGGCCTCCTCAGTGCCGTGGGAGCCTCCTCAGGGCCCGTGGGGGCCTCCTCAGTGCCGTGGGAGCCTCCTCAGTGCCCGTGGGAGCCTCCTCAGTGCCCGTGGGAGCCTGCTCAGTGCCCATGGAGCCTCCCTCGGTGTCTGTGGGAGCCCCCTCAGTGCCCGTGGGAGCCTCCTCAGGGCCCGTGGGAGCCTCCTCAGGGCCCGTGGGAGCCTCCTTAGGGCCCATGGAGCCTCCTCAGTGCCCGTGGGAGCCTCCTTAGGGCCCATGGAGCCTCCTCAGGGCCCGTGGGAGCCTCCTCAGAGCCCGTGGGGGCCTCCTCAGGGCCCGTGGGAGCCTCCTCAGGGCCCGTGGGAGCCTCCTCATGGCCCGTGGGAGCCTCCTCAGGTCCCGTGAGAGCCTCCTCAGTGCCCGTGGGAGCCTCCTCAGTGCCGTGGGAGCCTCCTCAGTGCCCGTGGGAGCCTCCTCGGTGTCTGTGGGAGCCCCCTCAGTGCCCGTGGGGGCCTCCTCAGTGCCGTGGGAGCCTCCTCAGTGCCCGTGGGGGCCTCCTCAGTGCCGTGGGAGCCTCCTCAGTGTCCATGGGCGCCCCCCTCAGGGCCCGTGGGGGCCTCCTCAGTGCCCGTGGGGGCCTCCTCAGTGCCCGTGGGAGCCTCCTCAGGGCCCGTGGGAGCCTCCTCAGAGCCCGTGGGGGCCTCCTCAGTGCCCACGGGAGCCCAAGCTGGCAGGCGGAAAGCACCCAGGGTATCAAGTTCCGAAACTTTACAGTTGCCTTTGTCCCTTCTCAGCTGTATTCAAAGGACATCAGCGATAAATCACCAGCTTCTGTAAGCTGAATGTTTTCTGTATAAGTCATATTTTAATTATGTAACACAGGCATAGGAACTTCCTGCACCACTAAGGTAAGCAACCGCTCATCACACACATTTATTTTTATGAACTTGTCTAGAGTTGCTCAAAGTTAAGCCCAGATGTTACTGAAATGGCGTCAATCACAGAGATTTATGTTGCATTCAACCTCTGCAATTTCTCATTGGTCTTGTCAAGTAGTATTATTTAGTGGTTGATTGGCCAGGGAGATTCACATTCTCAGTGTATTCGTAAATAACAGAAAAATAAATAATTTTAAATAAGAAGATTAATTAAATAATGTTTAACTATTTATAGAACTAAATAATATTTCAACATTGACAATAATGTGTAAATTATTTCACTCTTCACATTTCAAGACAAAATGGGTAGGCCCACACGTGCATTCACTTGGTTTTCCACTTACCACACTCACAAAATTCCAAAGTACTTAAAATTGTAAAATATCCAATTAATAATAATTTTAAGATAAATCTCTTCTAAGACAACTCTTTATCTTAGCAGTTATGAAACCCACAGGGAGAACAAAGAAAAACACACACAGCAGATGGTGCCCACTGCTGAATAGTGCACACAAAAAATCAAGACAGGGAGAGCAGTGGCCGCCACCGCCAGTGCGGTCTCTCCAGGGAGCACGCGTGGGCCCCCGGCTCCCCCCAGCCTCAGCACGAGTTCCTTCGAGATTAGTCCTCGGGTGGCAAGAGCCGGTGACCCAGGCAGCCCTGTGTGAACTGGGTGCGAAGTGCACTTTCTTATCTGGACCCACTTAAGTGAGGCCTACAAATTCAGTCATTGCCACTATAATTCAATATTTCAGTATTTTACGCTTTGAAACTTTTGTGGAAGAAAACTAAGTCTGTTGAACAATACACCTTAGATAGTCCACAAACTTCTTCAAAACGGCCTTCAAGCACATGGTCCTTATTCTTCCTAAAACCTTAGCTCAGTCTTGCTTGGTTCTTTAATTTGCTTATGCTTTGTGCTTCTCATAGAAGAGAAGTCACGTGAAACTCCCCCTGGCGCTGCTCTTACCTCCTTCATTCTGTTGCTTATCATGATGCCGTGGCCTGCACAGTAGGGCACACTTCTGCTGGACTCCACTGCCAACACCTCCTCCCTCTGCTTCTTAGACAATAAAGAACTTCATTTGTCAGGAGGAAAAGAGCCATAGGCACAGGACTGAATTTCTCTCAGTGTTCTCAAAGACCAAGAGCAAAGTGGCTAAGAGCTGCGAGAGATCACGCTGCCTCCCTGTTTCCAGCACGCTGCTACTCTCCCAGCAGCAGCTCTTCCTGGACCACAAACCTCCACAAAGACCCAGCATTCCTTGGGGGAGGCACATGTGAGCTATAGATCCCATCAGCCCCACAAGTTACCCAAGTTGCCTGCTGTTCTTCTTGCCCCTGTGCAGGGAGGGCATTGGTTGAAGGTCGTCTGGACTTTCTCCTTCCACTTAAGTCAGTCCTTAATTGCACCTTAAGAAAAGAGGGAAGCACTTTTAAAATCTAGAAGCCATTAAATGACTTCTTGGCTGTTGCAACAACAAAACAAAACCAAGCCTGGCCTCTCTGCACTCAAAGCACCCCAGGATCTTTTTGTCCTCAACCCATAGCATGTTCTGTGTTGACACAGAAACATCTACTGGGCTTTTGAATGAAAATTGGGTTGCAGAGGATTCTGTTTGGGAGAGAAAAAGCTTTTGAGGAAAAAATACACTTTAAAATATCATCTGATGTGTTCTCTAAAGTAAAATACAAAGTATGTAATTATACTGCTTTTCACTAATGCTGAAAACAAGATAGCCACAGTTAAGATAGGACAGGGGAAATGAGTCACCATTTGCGTGTGTAATACAGCAGAAAATTCCTCACTTGATTAAGGGGGGTTTCAATGTTCAATACAAATGAATTTTACCAAAGCAATTTGAAAATTAATTGTCAAGTTTGAATTTTAGCTTAGGATGTGGCAAATACTATATTCTGTTGGTAGTATTTTAATATTCTTAAATGGAATAAAATTATTTTTAAAGGTACTGTTATAAAGCTGTGTGTAACACTTTTAGTTCATCAACTTAAGAAATGTGATGCAGGATGTAATTTTTTATTCCTACAATCTCTTCAACCTAGCATGAAAGTTCAACATCACAGAAAAGATATTAAATTATGTTCTGTGTGGATATTAGAGGAAAAGATTGATTTAAAATGTCTGCTAATTCCTGCCTCTGAACAAAGTAAAATGCACAGTGACTGAGAGCTACATAATAGCCTTCTTTCCTACAGTGAGAATCAAGGCAGGGCCTGTGCCCCATCCCTCCATGTCCTCGGGCAGCTTCGTAGCCTGGCAGTGGCTGACGCTACTGTATGGAGAAGCAGCAGTTCCCCAGCCACGCGTTCCCCTTTCACCCAATGTCTTCAAGGTAAGATTTCTGCAAAAATGTCTCCCTACATTCCATGGTGCGTATCTTCGTGATCCAAACATTAAAGCATGTGATAAGTATGTGCTATAAGCATGTATCTCCCCCATACCCTGTTATGCCTGCTTCTCACGCACATGGTGCTGTGTCCGGGGCTCCAACATACCTAGAGAGGACACGCTGCAGCTCCACTGCTCTCAATGGCAGCTATGTGCTGCACCCCAGGTGGCAAATGGTGAGATGGCCTTCTTCATTGATCAAGAGAAGTCTTCCAACCAGGACTCCGGATACACCAGGAAGATGTCTTGGGCCTGGTAGGGAAGAGCCTCCGGACCTTCAGGATGGGACTTGAACTGTGACCCCTGCGTGCAGAGGCGCCAGACCTGGATGGGACAGCAGAGCCACCTGTGGGAAGCCACTCTGTGATCGTGCTGCGTGTGCCAGCCGCCATGACGACACTGCGTTCTCATCACCCAGCTAGGGAAATGGTTGTTCACAGCTTGCCAGGTGGAGCTGAGGTCTCCGTGCGGAGTCCAAGTCCACCCCATTTCTGAGCCACAAGCAATGAGATAAGAAGCGTGCAGCCCCTTGGCACCACTGCCCAGACCTCTGGCATGACCTCGTGTTCCCAAGGGGTCAGACTCAGGCCTGAGCTTCTGGTGCTGGGAAATATCGGCTGTCCTGCCATGTGAGTCTTTTTCCCTCACACGTTTGCTGTCCTCTTGGAACAGAGGATTGCTTAGGTCTCCTGCCATGTGAATAATGACCCGATGTTGGGACTGATTTGGCCTAATTCTTGCCCGTGTCCTCCTGGATAACTGGATCAGTTCTACTAGAGGAGACAGGAGGATGCCTCCTTGCCCGTGCCAGGAGTCGGTATGTGAGAGACCAAAGCCTCAGGCTTTCTAATGCTGTGCTTAAGGTTTCTGGCTTCAAGCATCCCAGTTCACAGCTTCTTCCTAGCACTCCACCATGAGAGTAACCACATATTTCAAAAATTTTCAAAATGTAGGCCAGAGCTAAGCTTGTGCTGATTTATGGTTTAGCTATGCAAATGTGTGGCTGGGTTCCACTCTGTCTTAGGCCCTGCAGCTCGATCTGCCATGATCCTATGTGATTCATCCCTGAAACCTCTTCTGCAGTGGCTGCTCCAAGAGGCAGGCATCACCCAGGACTTGGGCAACTTGGAAATCAGACTTTCCTTGGGAAACAAAAGTTTTGACTCTACATAGCTTGAAATGCTAACGTCTACTGGAACTGGTAATATTATTGAAGTCTTCACCTGAAAGTAACTGGAAGAGACTCTTCATGGCCTTTGGACTCTCAAAGCCTAGAAACTCTAGCAATTGGACATCGAGCTTGAGGGCAGAGCGTACTCCTGGGCAAACTGTTCTGGGCTGAAGCTTTTCAGAAGGAAAAGATCCTTCAGAGACTGGAAGGATGAGTGCGGCTCTCAGTCAGCTGTTTAGCACCCCCATTGTCAAATGGGACGGACTGGGCCGGGGCCTCAGCCTCACGCTCTTCTCACTGCAGTGGCTGAGATTTCAGTGGAGCTCCTGCCTCGCTCTTCTTGATGAAGGCAGCACGGACGGTGTGCGCATGTGTGCGTGCATGCATGCACGCGCACCTGTGTGTGCATGTGGGGAAATTGTTGAGTGATTAATGATATTTACATTTTAAAATTATCAAGAACTAAAACTACAAACTCCATTTGATCCAGATATCCTGTGCTGGCAATCTTCACCAAAGAATCAAAGAAATCATAGTATAGGGGCATTCGCATACCACATTTATAGCAGTGCAGTTCGTAATGGCTGAGTTTACATCATCAGGTAAGCAAATTCTAAAAAATGTTGCATTTGTACACAGTGAATTTCTACTCTGTCACAAAGAAAGATAAATTTGAGCCGTAGAAGGAAAACAGATGCACATGAGCCCATGACGTTAAGTGAAACACACCAGGCGCAGGGGGTGGTGTTATCCCACCGATAAATGCTTCCAGACACGAACTACCTCACATTAGGATGAGATGACAAACCATGTGCAGGATGTTGTCCTCAACACAAGCATAAAATATTTACCTGGATAGTATATTGTGAAGAAAAATTCTGTGTGTGTCTTAAAATATGCTTCATCGGACTGATTTTAAATTACTGCATCTAGGCACTTCAGTGCAGCCTTCTCCTACAGTTTCACTGTGGTGCTTTGGAAAAGCTAGCATGTATGAAGTGCTTACCTTGCACTTTGCCCTTTATGAGCCCTCAAGAAATGGCAGTTATAACTAGTGCTTCATGAAAATTAGGAAGTATAATCACCTTTAAAGGACTTTTTTATGCTCATTCTAATTGTTTAAGCTGGTTTTTCATTCTCTTTCCATTCTGTTGAATGGACTTTACATGGAACCATAGACATATTCTCAGTGAATTGTTCACCATTTGTCAAAAAGCACAGGAAACATTTCCACCATTCAGTCCTTGTTAATGCCACCTCCAAAACCCCTGCATTTGGTGCTGCCTCCATCGTGAGTCTGGAGTATGTCAAGCCTTGCAGTAGGGTCATAGGTGCCTTGTGCTCCTGACTTAGCCCTCCCATGTACTGCGCAGAGATGCTGGCAGCTCATGTGTTGGTGGAGTATGCACATTCCCCGTTGGGGGCAGTGGAATGGATATTCCACAGCGAGTTAACCTGCTCATGTTGAACATCTGGATCCCTTCCTGTTTGGGAAATTAATAAAACGGACACAAACATGATAAATCCTTAGCATACATATTTGTGCTTTTCTTGGGTGAAACCCTAAGAGGAGAAAAGCTAAGTCACAGAGTGGGCATATGTTTAACTTTACAAAAGATTGTAAGTTTTTTATTTTTTTTTTTTATTTTTTGTCTTTTTGAGACAGGGTCTCCCTATGCAGTTCAGGCTGGCCTTAAGCTCACTTTGTAGCTCAGGCTGGTCTCGAACTCATAACAATCCTCCTGCCTCAGCCTCCTGAGTGCTAGGATTACAGGCATGCACCACCACGCCCAGCTCAAGTAAGTTTTTTAAAGTGGTTGCACTATTTAACTCCCTTGAGCAAATGTATGAGACTCCCATTTGTTCTATCCTCTGTCAGAACTCAGCACGGTCAAGTTTCAAGTGTGTGTTACGTTAGTCAGTGTTGTGCTTCTGCAGTGAAACACCTAAGCAGGCTGCTTATTAAGGGGTCTTCCCTGCTGCAACAACATTCTGCTGAGTCATCACGGTGGTGAGCCAGTAGGGCACCTGCCGCTGGAGGCAGGGGGCTCGCTCCGCCTTGTTCCTCCTTGGTCAAATGACAACTTCCTAATTTCTTTTCACAATATCCTGTTTTCTCGTTCCCGCCTACTGCCCAATCACTATCTGCCACCACAGACAGAATGCCCAGTAAACCCCACTTCCTCCTGGCTCTATAAAGCCTTTGTTTCTCTGGGCAGGCCCTCAGAAGCTCCATGTCTCCTTTCCTATGGCTTTCCCTATGCCCACATTAAAGGCCTCTTTTATCTTTCCTGTCTCTTCACTGCATCAATCCCCCCAACATTTTGGTGCTGTGACTCAGATTGAGCAGGCCTTGAGACCCCACTACAGGAGAAATCATTCCCTCCCTTGGTCGGAGGCCCCTACCAATGAGTCCTTTTCTTGTTTCAGACTTTTGCTGTTGCTCGCCCTCACCCACCACTAGCCAGCTCTGATCCTTCTAGGTGAGTCTCTCTCTTTCTGGGAGTTCCTATTTTGTTTTTATCTTTGAAAAAAGCATGGACCCATGTCAGGCCTCCCTCTGGGACTACTATGTACCTATCATCTTCTAGGACTGCCCCTCTGCCTTCACAGTGTTGACTAAGAATGTGAATGGGGATCATTCTCTCTTCTTGCACCTCAGACTGAGTAATGACTTTTTTCTGAAATTTTGAGATTGGCTGTTTCAGCCTCAGGCCAGGCCTCCAGCTCAGCTTTACTTCAGCCTCAAAATGGGAAATATTTACTCCCATTCCTTAAAATACACTCTGGTTGGTGGTCTCTTGGCCAATATAATTTTTTGGAGTGCAGAGATAGCATCAAACCAAAATTGCTAAAATTTCTGTTATCACAACAGCAAATGGTCCCAAAATCCCTTAAAAGCCTTTATTGCTCTCATAGCACACCTGCTCCTTGCTGCACGCCTCCTCAAGATGTTCCTCTTGCTTTTTCCTTTTTAATTTTTAAAGAGAGTGCAAATTAGAATTAAAACAAAAAATTACAAGTAATATAGATTTTCACTTAAATATGAATTTCACAGTATTTGTTGTAATACATAATGTTGTCTTCTAACCAATTATTCATATTACCAGATATATGCATGTAAAATTGGAAGAAGAAAGAAAGAAAAACAGATATAAGAAATTAAGAGGAAAAGAACAAAGAATTGAACAAAGGGAACAAAACAAATTAAAGCATTAACTGCTTCTTTCCATAAACCAGCAATAATGCACAGTACAGTTGTCCAAACCATCCTGCTTACATGCAGGGAGAAACCTCTTTCCCCCACTCCTTCTCCTGTCCTCCTCAACTCTATAACTCTTTCCTTTTGAATAAATTTATTTCCTTTTACTAGTATCTATTGTGCCTTCAGATTCCATTTTTTTCTTTCAGGTCCTCACACTAAGGAGACAATACAATGTTTGCACATGTGGCTTTGATTTATTTCACTTAAGAGTATGTTCCCTAGTTGCATCCATTTACAGACAAAAGATTCAAATTTATCCTGTTTTATAACTGAATAATACTCCAT
Organism: Ctenomys sociabilis; assembly: GCA_004027165.1. Taxonomy (NCBI): domain Eukaryota; kingdom Metazoa; phylum Chordata; class Mammalia; order Rodentia; family Ctenomyidae; genus Ctenomys; species Ctenomys sociabilis. Next base: position 65,387 of record PVKA01001390.1, on the reverse strand, counting down.
TGTGTAAAAATACCACATCTTCTTTATCCATCCTTCAGCTGATGGGCATCTGGGTTGTTTCCAGGATTTAGCTATGACACATTGTACTGTTATAAACATGAGTGCACATATATCACTGGAGTGTGATATTTTCAGTTCTTCTGGAAAAATACTCAGGAGGAAAATAGCTGGCTTGCATGGGATCATCAATCCTAGGTTTTAAAGGAATCTCCACACTAATTTCCATAGTGGATGTACCAGTCTGCACTCCCACCTACAGTGCAGAAGTGTTTTTGTGTTTGTCTGTTTTGTTTTGTTTTTCTCCACAGCTTCTCCAGCACTTCTTATTGGCTGGCTTCTGGATGGTAGCCATTCTTTCTGAGGTGAGATGAATCTCAGCGTTGTTTTAATTTGCATTTCCCAAAAAACCAATGATATTGAACACTTTTTCATATATTTACTCGCCATTTGTATTTCTTCCTCTGAGAAGCACATATTTCTCTCATTGCATTTTTTGATAGGGTCTTTGAATCTGGGGGAGCCTAATTTTTTTTAAATTCCTTGTTCTACCTAGAAGGCCTTTGTCTGAGGGTCAGTTGGCTATAATTTTTCTCCTAGCTTGTTGGTTTTCTTTTTACTCTGTTGGAGATTTTCTTAGAAGTGCAAAAACTTTTCAAAAGGACCAGATCCCAGTTGTTGATTCTTCAAAGTATTTCCTGTGTAGTTTGGTTTAATGAACACACTGAGAGAGAAATTAGGGAAACCATGCCTTTCACAATAACATCCAAAAAATGAAATACTTAGAAATTAATCTCACAATTACATAAAAGATTTATACAGTGAAAATTATGATACTCTGAGAAAAGAGATTGAAGAGGACTTGATGATATGGAAAAATATTTCATGCTCTTGCACTGGAAGAACCAACATTGAGAAAATGGTCATAGTCTCAAACTATTATACAGATTCATTGCAATCTCAATTAAAATACCTTTAAGTATACCTCAAAGAACTAGAGAAAACTTTCTTCAAATTCATTTGAAACCAGAAGAGACACAGCATATCAAAAGCAATCCTGGGAAACAAAGGAAAGGCAGGAGATATCATAATCCCTGACCTGAAATTATACTATAAAGCTACTGTGATAAAACCAGCATGGTATTGGCATAGAGACAGACCTGAGGATCAGTGGAACAAATTAGAAGATGCAAACACAACAGCAAACACACTCAGCCACATTATCTTTGATAGAGCAGCCAAACAGGCTAACTGGAAGAAAGACAGCCTCTTTAATAAAGTGTGTTGGAGAAACTGTCTTTCCACATGCTGAAGGCTAAAACTAAGTCCATGTCTGTCACCCTACACAAAGTTAGAATCACAGTGGATCAAGATTTAAATATTAAAACAAAAAATCTGGAAGAAAATATACATAGAAATCTTAAAGGCATAGGGGTGAGTTTCTTCCACTTTTACCCTTCCCCTCTACCTGCAACCCACCCAGTCTTCTTACTCTCCTGAATCAAATGAGGTCCTTTGTATTGCCACCACCGCTTTCACTTTGTCTTCTGAAATTTTAACTCCCCGCCTCCTCTGTCTCTCACCTTTTGCCAGTCTGACACCTCCAACTTCCCTCCTCTGCTTCCCACTTTGCCCTTCTTTTCTCCTCCACCCTTGTGCTCTGCCCTGTCCCACCAACTTGTACCACAATCTTTGGGTTTTTTTCTTCAAGTTTCTCACCTTGGGACAAAGCTCGCTCTGGGAACAGCTAGTAACATACCCTTCCCCAGCTGGATGTGCCCTCTCCCTCTGCATTGGGTGCTCAAGGACAACAGCACAGACTGCAGGCCCTCATCTCTCCTGCTTGCCCCGCTGAGCCTGTTTCTCACTCCTCCTTCAGCCACCTGGGTATGTGGCACCCTCTTTGCACTGAAAGAAAGAAGTTTTAAGTCAGTATCTTCCCAGTCCTTACCCAGTCTGTACCTAACTCAAGAAAAAATTTCTTCCTCTGATGTAGTCGGACAGTCAACAGCTAGCCCCATATGTCTGTAGCAAGCTCCAAAACCAGAGGAGTCTGCAGACATAAGTGTCTCAGTTGACAAAATATACTCAGAAAGTGTCTCATAATAGAGAGAATGCAGAATGGAAATACAGACGGGCGAAGAGAAAAGAGAAGCTATCAACCTATAGGAGGGAAGGCCAGTTGGAAAACATGAAAAGTAATGCTTCCTTGCATGCAAACCAGTGTGCCCATCACAGAGAGAAGGGACATTTAAAGCAAAAGTTTTGAAAGATGCTAAAGAGGAAAAGAAGAAAGTGCTGATGGTGGAATCAAAAGTTTAATCAGTGTTTGTGATGTTATCAAAGAAAGTTGCAAGTTAATGAGTCTGTGGGTCTCTGCCTGTCTCAGCCCCAGGATATTAACTGCCAATGTAAGGAGAAAAGCCTGTTAAACTTCAAATTCTGATTGGCTTTGTCAATAGCTACCTAGCCAAAAACTCCACTTGCAAATCAAAGAATGCTCAATGTTATTATATGTATTCATGCCTCCCAAATGTCCAGTATTCTACAATATAAAAATGATAATGATATTTTTATGGGTTTTCAACATAGAAACCAAACCAGAATCCAATATTAAAACGTATGAGCCTTTTATTACCAGGCCCTAGACCACTTGAGCATACTCATGCAGAAGAGGACAAACAGTGAGGTGCCTTAGCAGTACAGAGGCTTCAAAACTAGAAACTGCATGCTGTTTGGCAAACAAATTTGTTATTTAACACAGAACAGTACCTTTAAGGATAATGTGACCATTACTCAGCATATATCCTTTCCAGGAGCCTTGTTTAGCTCTTGTTTAACACACATCTGCATATGCATGGTCTTGACTACCACAGCAATGCTTTCCTGTTGGCTAGCATCACCTTAGTTACTTTGCACAGTTAGAAACACTTCTACCTTTACTTTGATTTATTTTGTAGGTCTATTCCAGGAACTCTCAGTACATTCATTACTTATCAATGGCACACCAAGGCTCCTCGAAGTCTTACAAGGAAGCAGGGTCGCAGAAAGTTGAAGAGAGTAACTTTTTACATTAACTCATCACAGGTATTTTCTTTCAGATTTGAACATTTGCCTTTCTCTTATGCTCCAGATACTTTTAATAAGAAGTTTGTGCCAAGACAACATGAGATCATCAGTCAAATGATAATTCTCTACCAAATCTTATGTGTATGCTGTAATATGTGCCATTACACTTAGAGGTGCTTAGCTAAAACAGAGATTTCATCATAACTGTTATACTACACTGATATGTATGACTATTAATGTCAAATTTCAAATTTTCTCTGTAAAACTTATAACTGTTGTCTTTTAACCTTCTACAGGGATTTAACCACTAGAACCTTCATGCTTGATAAGAACAGTTCTAGGGCCAGGGAGATGGCTCAGTGGAATAAGTGCTTCCCTGGCAAGCACAAGGGACTAAGTTAAAACCCCAGTTCCACCAAAAAAAAAAAAAAAAAAAAGAAAAAGAAAGAAAGAAAAAGAAATAACAGTTCTCTAGTCACACTTTAATTTCAAGATATTTGTTACTCAGATAAAATTTTGATAATTAAATGTATTGCTCCTCACTAAGTATACTAACATTGAACTCCTGCAATTCACAATCTTCTCCTAACATTTCTGCAAAGCTTGAAAGATAAATCTTAGCCTTCAAACCCCACAGGGAAACTTACTTAATCTGGCTTTTTGTGTCTTCAAAACAGACAAAAAATTAACTACACACAAGTGCCAAATTTTGGCTGTGACCCTCTGGACTCCCATCAAAGCAGGAACTTGGCAAGATTGAGCCTAAGTAATGATGCCACCTGAGTTCCCCTTAGACAATGCCTCAAGTGCATCATAGGACACTGGGCACAGGCCTACCCCAGCCTGTGGCTGCCACTGGGATCTGGTCCCATCTGCAAGCTTATGGGCTACTAGAAACGTGTCTGCCTATGTGCCAGAGAGCAGGTGGCCATCCCACTCCCTGCCCCTGCAGGAGAACTCTCTGCAGCCAGGCCCATCAACAGTCAGCCTGCTAGGTCTTGCTGCTGAAAAGGAGCCACAGGGCTCAGGTCCACAGTCCCCCACCGAGGTATCTGTGTCAGAGTCCTGCATTTCACTGGACATCTCAGGTGGGACACTTTATTTGCTGATACAGAGGTTACACATAGTGTTCTTCCTGAACTTGAAAGTCACTATTAGATTTATAGTTTCAGTAGTGGGAGTGGCTGACTTACATGACCCCTTCAGACAGAGCCCATTCCCTGCCAACTCCAGATGCTGTTTTTCACTCATAATTTCCTTGTGGTCCTAACCTTCCCCACACCTCTCATGTGGACAGATTTCCTCTGAAAGCTCTACTTCTCTTTCACCTCTCTTTCTATGGTGCTTACCCTACAAACCCAACCTCAGTGCAATGCCAGCTCCTCTCCCCCTCTTCTCTCATCCCTTTTCGATCACATACTCTGAGATACTTCTAGTCTCTACTTGTGCCAGTCACACAATTGCTGTACTAGTTAGACTCAGCCGGGCGTGGTGGCGCATGCTTGTAATCCCAGCACTCGGGAGGCTGAGGCAGGAGGATTGTTGTGAGTTCGAGACCAGCCTGAGCTACAAAGTGAGCTTAAAGCCAGCCTGAACTGCATAGCGAGACCCTGTCTCAAAAAGACAAAAAAAAAAAAAAAAAAAAAAAAAAAAAAAAAAAAAAAAAAAAAAAAAAAA
>PVKA01001390.1:0-60544 GCA_004027165.1 Ctenomys sociabilis | reverse complement strand
TCCTGCTCATTCTGTAATTAAACCTAATGGCTCCTATTATTTAGTTCAAGATCTCAGGGCTAACAGTAATGCAGTTAGACTGATTCTAACACATGGTTCAGGACAGTAGCTCAACAAGCACAGACACTTAAAAAGGGTGAGATATATCAGTCAGTAGATCTAGAGCAATAGAGGCAAATGGGCTTTTGAAGGCTCTCCTCACCAAACTTATCCTGGAGCTGTTCCTGCCTTGGCCTCAGCTCTTTCCTTTAGCTCCAACTAGACTCAGGGCACTTCCCAGAGCACTCACATTGCTAAGTCCCTAGAGCACAAACATCAGGAACTAGAAAATTGATACTCTTCCCCCTTGTCATGGTCATGGTGGAGCATTCTTCCTGGATCCTCTCTTGGTTCCTCCAATCACAATAATAACTTGTCTATGCTTTTAAACTTTTTTTACATTTCATATAATCCAGGCTCCATACAAACATGGCCCACAAACTCATCATATTAGCAAAAAACCCAACACCAGCTACCATAAAGCTACCTCACCCCCCCACAACGACAGTGCCCCTACTCAGCAGGAAGCAGTCTGAAAGAGTCATTGCCCCTATAGCCAAAAGACAGGAATCTTGGGTTTTCTCTGCCTTAATAAAATTCTGCTAAGGTGGCGGCAAGCCAATATGGCATGGGTCACTGGAGGCCATGTGCTATTTTCCTCCTTCCTCCTCCCTGGTCAAATTACAACTTCCTACTTTCTTTTTACAATATCTTGCTTCCTTGTTCCCACCTACTTTCTGCCATGACAGGCAGCCTGCCTCCTAAACTCCACCTCCATCCTGGCCTTACATAGCCTTTGTGTCCCTGGCCAGGCCCTCAGAAGCTCCACATCTCTCCTTTCCTGTGGTTTTGCCTGTGTCCACAATAAAGGCTACTTTTATCTTTCCTGTCTCTTCACTGCACCAAAAAGCATAACACAAAATAAGAAGGGTTTTATTTAGCATGTGTTTTGGAAGCTTATCACACAGTGCTTGCTCTGGTTTAGTTCTCAGCTGCTGTGCCATGTAATGGAGGACCGCACTAGCAGGACCATGAGTCTGGGAAAGGTCACATCTCTTATGGGAGCTGCTGGGCTCACAGGTTTGCTCTTCCCATAACATGTCTCTTGGGACCTCAAAGGGTGATGGACAAAATACCTCAGAGCACCTGGGACCTAGGCCCTACAAGGGCCCTCGCCCTGAAGGCTCCACCTGGAGTCTGGGCTTCTCTCACAGAGATGCTGGGTGGGGCCTCTTGGGCACCACAGCAGCACTGTGAGGCCGAACAATGCTCCGGCACCGGCGTGGTCTTGCACAGGACGAGGGGAGATGTCTCGTGGCAACTTCCTGTCCTGTCGTGACAGACTTTCGTGGAGTTCCTTCTGTGAAGATGATCTTTTGCCCATTTTCACTGGATTATTTTCTTCATGTAGTTGTGTGCACATTTGGGTATGAGGCTTTTGCCAGGTAAATGGCTTTAATTCATTCTGTGGCTTTACTCTCATTTTCTTACCAGAAGAATTTAATTTGGGTGGTGTCTGGCTTACCTGTTTTTTAAATGTATGTTTAGTGCTGCTTGCATTGTGCTCAAGAAGCATGTCACTACCCAAATGCATTTCTGCTCAGCCTCTCTTCTTTCCATGCTACAATTTTGATTTCGGTTGATTTGGGTTAACTGATCCTCTTGCTGCAATAGCAAGTACACTGGGGCATTTTTAGGTTTTGTTTTTGGTACCTGGACTTAACCTCACAACCTTACACTTGCCAGGCAGCACTGTGCCCTGAGCTACATCCCTGGTCCTACACCAGGAGTTGGACCCTAGCTGTCCAAGCAATTTTAGTATTTAGCCACATCCCCAATTTTCTATGCTGGCGTAGGGCTGATAATTGTGATTATATTGTAAGTTGAACTGCATCAGAGTTTTGTTACAGCATCTCTCAAAACATTGTAAAAGTGAGGTCAGCCTCCTCCTTCAGGTGGGCATTGGAACCCAGCCCACCAGCATAAGTAGGACTCGCAGCTGCATGACCTTGGCCCTATGAAACCATGAACTGAGAGCCTGGGCTGGCTCTGGGCTCTGGAGATTCTCTGCTGTGTTAACAGATGGTGGAGATTCCAAGACCAGGAGGCTGTGCATGTACAGGACTGTGAGGGCTCGATTCTGTGAACTGGTATGACCAAGTTCATGTGACTTAGGGGTCACGGTGAGAAGACAAGACAAAAGAGCTTGCAAGCTCCTGGTATCAAAAGAGTGACCCTGGGAGAGCAGGGAGCTCTTCCATCTTCCTAACCCTATCTCAGGTCTCTGGCTGTTCAGCAAAGTTGGAGCAGATCACTGCTTCCCAGAGAGTCTTTGGGCCTTAGCCCCCTCCAGATGACAACTGCACGCTTGTCCTCAGGTAAGTCACCATTTTGGCTGCTTCCCTCTTGTTCCACGTGACTTTCACTCAACAGGTTCTGGTTTTCTGCGTGTTCCCAGAACCCAAGCCTCAACTTCTCAGTGGATCTCAAGCTTAAAATTTCCTCTCTTTACCCAATCGTGGCTGCAGAAGAGCTGGTCTCTCTGAAGTCAGTGCCTGTGGGTATCTTTGTTCCAGAAGCTTTAAATAAAATACAGATATGCATATGATTATCTACATCTATATTTGTAAATCTGTCTGCCGTCTAGCTATTTTTCTTTCTTTTTTGGTCGGGGAGGGGGGGGCTGGGGATTGAACTCAGGACCTTGCGCTTGCCAGAAAGTGCTTATTCCACTGAGCCATCTCCCCGGCCCCGGTATTTTTCTTCAGGTATAGATTTACTTATGCAGTATTTTCCCCATTGGGCATATAAAGCATAAGGCATTTTGTTATCTGTTTACATCATAACTAGATGCAGAAATCTATTGATTTGGAAATTAGAAGACCACTCATCTTTTTGAAAACTTCACTCCTTGCCTCTTCCAAGGATTGCTCTACCGTTAGTAGCCAACACATATTCTGCAGAGCAAAGGGCACCCTTGTGGCATGCTCTAGGCCGGCTCTCCTCATCTGTAGGTGAAGGCGAAGGGTCAGTGTGCCAGCTTTGCAGTGCACATGTGAAAATTTAGAACAGTGACTCTTTCAGTGAGATCAGCTGCCCTCTGACCTAGAAATGAAGCTAGTGGTTTCCATACTTTGTGGTTTCTGTCATTCCAATTGATCACTAGAAGAGGAAGGGTATAAAACTTAGGCTTGGAGTGTCACCTGGCAACAGCTTTGCATTCGGAGCCCCACAGTTTCCAAGTTCATTTTTTTGTATATATTTTTCCTCTTTCCATTGGATATTTTCAAATACAGCTACTGTTTTGCTGCCTTTCGATGATATGCTTAGTGTGAGATGAAAACGGGTTACATCTTAAAAATATAAATAGGAAATGAGAACTGAGCTAAATTAATTATAATGGTCAGAGCTGCAGGAATAATTACGGATGGGAAGATTTGGGAAACTAGGAGAACTTAAGCTTGCTTGTAGAACATTTTTGACAAATGTTAGAAACTGAAACACTCACTAATTGTATTTTCGACAAGCCAAAGTCTTCTTATGTGTGGGGCCTCCAGCCACTGTGCTGCATGAGTCCTCTTCATTCTGCTCCTTATCATCAATGTTTACAATACCAAAACCCAAGAGGAAAGTTACAGCTCTGTCTTGGCTTCTGCATAAGAACTAGCTTAGAAGCAACGTGCAAATAAAATATTTCAGTGTGTCATGTTATGTTTATTCTCCTGTTTTACTTTTCTAAAATCTCTTGGAAAAAAATGAATTTTATAATTGTTTTTAATAGTCTCAACACAGAGGTGTTACAAACGAAGTCTAATATATTTTAAAAAGTTCTTAAGATTCGACATTTTTCTGAGCATCTAAGCAGATGATAGACATTAGGCCTGTACCTGCTCAGGGCACCTGAGTTTCCCACTTCCCACTTAGTGAAGCGCATGAGTGTGCAGAAATGTGTTTGTTCTCTGGGGACAAATGCAGGGTTTTCAGTGATCTGGGGTCTCAACTTTCTATAGTGTCATTTTTTGACCAATAATAGGTATAAGTTATTTTTGTAAGAGAAACTACTTGAGTCCTTAGTGTTCATAGTGGCAGGTAGCTGTCACAGCACTCATTACTATGAGCATCTACGCCTACACAATTGTCCTCCTCATCCTTTGCATGAATTATCTCTGTATGCTCTGGGCAGATACAGGCTATTGCCAAAAAGCCTCACATATTCTCAGAAAAGTTAGATGAATCAGAGAGAAATGGGAAGCACTTCTTCGGGGCTCAGATTACGGGATTTCACTGACACACATTTGGTAAAAGCCATCCATGCATAAGAGATAGCAGAGCCCGGCGCTAACACAGGACCGGGAAGAAATGCATGCTCATGGACAAGAAGGAGAAGAGTTAAAGAGCTTACTAGCAAGCTGACTGCATCTCAAATAAAGCTAAACAATATTTATTAGAACACAAACATATCCAAGATCTAACCAGGTAAAAATTACAATGCCTGGCATCCAATCAAATATTTTCAGTCTTGCAAATAAGAAATCTAATGCATGACAAAGGGAAAAATCAATAAAATTTTATACTTATCAAAATACAACTTTAAAATAGTCATCAAATTGTGTACCATATGTTAAAAATGGTAGGGAGAAAAATAGAAAATGTTGAGGAACCAAGTGGAACTCACAGAAATTAAAACTGCTATCTTTAAGATAAAAACACACATTTATTGAAATTAGTGTCCAAAGAAACAAGTACTGCACCTGAAAATGCAGCAGTAGAACCTAGATGCAAGAACCTGCCGGTCTCCCTGGGGAGAAACGGCGGCAGGAGTGAGGAGAAGATAGACGGAAGACAAGAGCTGATCTAGGCCATGCCTTGATGCCTTGTCTACCGAGCAACAATGTGGATGTTTACTTATACCTTCGCAAAGTTGGTAACACATGGCCCAAGGTTGCCTAGTGACCAGCAGCAGACAGTAGCCAGGCAGGATGCTTATCTCAGGACTGAGGCAGCTCGTCTGCTTTAGGCCCTGAGGCCTGGTCCTGCTTACACACATTTGACCAATTTTCCAGCTTCCCTGGCTCCCAGCAACTGAAACAGTTAGAAAAGGTAACCCCAGTGCTTTAGTGGTTGAGGAGCCGACTCTGTTCAGCCACATAGAATTAGTCTTCAGCAGAGAAATGGAAGAGAGCCTGACAGAAGATACTTGAAAGGAAGAGTTGCTCTCGAATTTCAGATTTTATGAAAACTATGAGTTCTATGAGCTTTTATGCATGGCATGAAAAGTAGCTAAGAAAGTAAAAAGAATTTCAAACTTTTTACAACTTCTAAGAAGACAATTGCTAGATAGAACCAAGACTACAGGGCTTTAAAGGGACTATGGAAAGAATACTCATCCAAGTCCTGCACTGTGTAGGTTAGAAACACTTCTGATTCTTAGGTGTCTTTTGTGTCACCTGTGTCTTACCCCATCTGCATCTTAAACACGAGCCTCCACATACCCCTGCCCCTGCGTCCCGATTTCGCTCCTCCTTCCCTCAGACTTCTCTCTCTTCCCTGCTCCCTTCTCCCCCAACACACACGATTTCAACTGTTCTCTGCTTTAAAGCTCCTCAGGTGTCCGTGAGGTGGTGCAGGCCAGCAGTCCTAGCACTGAGGAGGCTGAGGCAAGAGGATTGTTGCAGACTGGAGACCAGGCTGGGCTACAGAGTGAGCTCAAGGTTAGCCGGAAATGTATAGTGAGACTCTGTCTCAAAAAAAAAAACAAAATAAAACAGTAAATAAATAAATATAAGTTTGCTCAGGCGTGGCTTCCCGTGTAGTTTTTGTAACACCCTGCGCTGAGGATAAGGCCCTGCCCTGAGCGCTTACTTTGGATGTGAAAGCTGGTGCATGTTCTTCCTTGTTAACCTGTCCTTGTCCCTGCTAAGCCCCAACCCATATGGGGCATTTTATGGACTCACTTACTGGAGGAGATGGAGCGCATGTTTTGCCTCCAGTGTCCTCCTACCCTGATGCTGGCTGGCCAGGCAGATTCACTGCACGACAGACCAGAGCAAGAAGGCTGCGCCGGAAGCCTGTGCCGTCCACTCCCTCTCTGACGCCCTGGTGGGCAGACCTTACACCTGGCAGCCATTCTGCTTGCTGGAAGCACTGGTGACCTTGGGACTCCAGGGCCCCCTGCAGCCCCTGGCCACACCCATGCAGTGTCTGCCCCCTGCCCCGCGGTAAACTCTCCCTCTCCTTGTGGCTACAGGCGCAGCCCACCCAGGTGCTGAAAAAAATTGAGGAAACTCAGCTTTACCTCAGCTCATAAAGCACACCACAGGTCGAGGTTAAAGATGTCTCTCTGTATTTTCTTAATATCAAAGAAAACATTACCAAGTTGTTCATCAAATAAAGCTGCCCCTTCAGTGCCTGGATGGCAGCTGGGGACGTCACCACGCCCAGTGGAACCCTGCGGCCGGGCGACCGCTCTGCTGTTGTTTGGTTTTGTAATGGTTTTCTCACCCAGAAGTGGCCCAGACAAAGCCAAAACAAGGCACTGTGGAAATAATGTGGGTTCCACTTCTGGTCTACAGCTTCCCTTAACTGCTGCTCTCTCAATTTTCATGTAAATCAAAAGGCTAATCAGCAAATATTGCAATGTACTTACCACATGTAATGTGTTGCCTTGTTATAGCCAACAGATGAGCAATCCTGCGAGCGGAACCTGCCTCTGCTTTAATCATATGCAGGTGCTGTGGAAGTACTTTGAATTATATATTTAGAAGCCATTATCCTTGCAATTTTAGGGTGTCATTTACAATCCAGATGGCAGAAAAGATTAAGATACTTTGTTATGCTACCCAACTTGACTGGGCTTTTCAAATGGCTTACTCTACACTGCACCATCACAGTTACATTTAAACTCTCACTAATGCTCCGAAAACTCTTCTTTAAAATGGGAAAGATTCACTTTAAAAATGACTACTTCTTTTGGAATACAACAGCATGGCAGGCAGCCAGCTTCAGGTTATCAAGGAGCTTGAATAATATAATTGTTAAAAATTATAAAATGTTTTTAAGACCAAGCCATTTATGTAGAGGGAGAATGGAAAGGTATTTCTATTTCTGCCCCAAAATGTTGGATGTCTTTGATGATAAACCAAATAAACAACATGAAGGGGCTTAAAAGGAAAAGAGCAATGCCTAGGGCCAAGGAGGAGCCGTCTGGCAGCGCTAGCCATCAGCACCGGGTCCTGCTTCGCGAGCCAGCGCACTTTCAGCCCCCAGGGGGCGTCTGCCAGCTCAGTTCTGCTTCTCCTACTCTACAGGTAAGGGAGGAGAGGCCGGTGGATCTGCAGGCTGAGATCACAAACAAAAAAAACAGCAGGCTTCCCTCCAAGCTGCACTCTCTGCCCCTCCACCGAGACCGCAATGCCACTGGGCCATCTGAAGTGTGCTCGAAGCAAACCCCAGCATGTGCAGAGATACCAGCTATACATTCTGTGCTTCTAAGAAAGGATGGGAACGCTAAGTCAGAAGTGCATGGTATTTATTTTCTATTACTTGTAAATGAAGCTACTCAATCAAATAACAGCTTGTAAATTTATTTCTGTTAGAAATACTTCAAATATTAAACATACTTGAGTTATGGTTGCAAGGTTAACATGAAATCCACATAGAATAAAATGTTCTTGACAAGAATTCCAATTATCTAAGGCAATGACGACTAACCTTTGAAATCAAAATTCTGAGAACTAAAAGAAGTAGTGAAGAAAGACAGAAAAATTACCATAGGACTGCAGAAAGGTGTATCTAACAGCCACCCTTGTCCTCACAATAGTCCATGTATCGTCATAGAGCCACATCTTGCCCTACCAGTCAAACTATCTAAGTACTTTGCACAAAACGGCGACTTCCTCAAGAAGCCCTCGTGTGGCTGTTCCAGAACCCCAGAGATCAGAGACTGCTAGGGGAAAGGATGATTTACTTCCCAGATTTTAGAAGCGCACTGACCCACCCAAACTCAGGTCCAGAGTGCTGGATATTAGAACAAAGGTAAGGAAGGCTCTAGCTTCGTACATTTGGCTGAGGGCGTGGCTGGGCTGTAGGCGAGGGGGCAGACCTGGGAAAGCAGTTGATGGCTCTGCCTTGAAAGAAGACAGAGAACAGGGTGACATCCGTGCAGTCCACAGCACGTAGCTGCCCATCTCACTTGCACCAGAGCTAGACGTCACAGTGTGGGGGCTCCAGGGGCCAGGCTCTTTAAGCTCACCTTGTGGTGGACACATGTACAGCAGACAGCACAGAGCAGGAGGGGGAGCAGGCGGCAAACGTACAAGTTTCCTCCTGAGTAACGGTGGAAGGCAGTGGAGACTTTCTGTAGTGCTGACCTAGAAACCCAGCACTGCAGTCTCGTAGCCAGGAAGATGTTCTAGGTTTTCAGTAACTAAGCTTTTTGCGTGGATTAAATACATTTGATTTAGTCCATTTTCAGGATGGAATGGCCCCCACTTTGAGAGAAACAGAAAATAAAGATATGATAAAAGAGTTAGTAAGCCTGAACACCTACATGGAAGATGGCAATGTGCAATACAAAGACCACGGCTGATTACCTCCCATCTTGTTCTTTTAAATGCATACCATTTCTAATGTCTTATCAATTTTTATTATAGTGTCTTTAAAATAAATTAAAAAGTAAAAAAAAAAAAAAGTAAAAAGGTCAAGAAAAAATTATGGCATATTGAAAGCAGCATTAATGTTCAATTATTTGTCCTGTCTTACAAACCTGTATGTGTTAATCTGAGCAACAGATTTGAGGATGAAAATCTGTAACAACCACTGTTAATCTGTTATTCTTGCTTTGAAAATATGTGCCATAGGTAACATTGTACGCCACTCTGTTTCTGTCTTTGTTTTTGCTGTTTGGTTTCTGTCTTTTGTTTTTGTTTTTACTCTTTAAAATTAAATTTAAAAAAAATTCAGTAAGATAACCTGATTCTCTAACACCCAAAGCAAGTTGCAGTCATATATAGTTCAAGGTAATGAGAAGATGTTCATCCAATAAAATACGCTAACTGGCAACAACATATATTCTGCACCTGGAGACCCTGCTCCTAGGGAAACAAGCCATATTCACATTGCAAACATCACATTGTCTCCAAGATGAAGAACCTGAAGGGGTAAATAAAATCTGAAAGGTACAACAGATACTGTGAGAAGAAAAGAAATTGTTCAGAGGGAAGGAGCAGCTGGGATGAGGGAGAGGAGACAGGGAACAAGAACCATGTCCACATGCACGCAGGTGGCTTGGGTGATTCTACAGTCGTTTCTGCTGCTCTGTTGAAAGGAGCAGCGAACGCATAAAATTTTTCCTCTCTCCATTTTGATTTTGTAACTGGTTTTTGACCAACTTTATGTGCTTACATCTGGTAATCTGAATAACTAATTTGAACACAACGATATGCAATACAACAACCATGGCTGAATCCCTATCACTTTGTTTAGTAAAATTCTGTATCATTTCTATTTTTTTTTTGCTATTTTTTATTCTCATTAATAAACAAATAAATAATAAAAATGCATAAAGAATCTAAGGGACATTGAATGCGTTTCCTCAAAAAACTACCAACACGATAGCAAAACAAAAGTCATACCCATTCCTGTGGCGTGTACCATCCCCCAGCCTTCCCTCCCCTTGGCGCCCAGTACCTGCAGCACTTGCCCGTCTTCTGGGGATATCATCCTCTGTAATCTCACTGGGACCCAGCAGACTACTTGAGGAAATGGACAGGATTAACGAGATTGGCACCAATGCCTGAAGATGTGCTGCTGAAATGGGATTTAGCAGTCAGGAAAGAAAGAACAGGCATAGCACGTGTTAGACTCCTTGTGGCCCCTTCCTCTGCTGGAACTCCATGGACACTCAGGTCCTGTGTGGTACCGAGGGCAGATATGGCTCAGTAACATGGACCCCTGACAAGCAGAGGGCAGGAGCCTCGTTTGTGCTTTTCCACTGTTTAAATTACTTCTGAGGAAGCAGGAGTAGAAAAGCTCTCATAATCAGGCCTAAATCATCTTAGGTATGTTCCCCCACATCGTAATCGAACTCCAACTTGTCAGGGTGGAGCTTATCCGTGTGCACCCCTATGTGTGCACGCACATCTGTGTATGCTTTGCTTTCATGGTACAAGTTGCACAGGGGACACCACTACATTCGATTCTTTTTATAGAAGAGCACAATAAAGGCAAATTTGGAAGCCCTTTGAACAAGCCCTTCTTTTGGTTCCTTTGCGCCTGAAGCTGCTTCACACATAGAAAATCTTCCCAAAGTCAGCTGAATTCACACCGGGCTTTTTATGACCAGGTCTCCTGACATGACAACACCTCCGAGTCATATGGAGAGGTGTCTGTGGTGACAGACACCCCTGGCTCATCCCAGCCAGTTGGAACCGGAATGTCAGTCGCAACCTGGGGCAGAGCCACTGTGCTCTGCACATCTGTGGCCAAGTTCACCTCCCACTGAAGGACTTGCCGTCACGTAGTGTTGGCAGGGGTTGCCCTTGTTCTTGGTGCCTTTGGAGCAGTTGTGGAAGCTCATGTCACTCATTCCTTGGGGCTGTGCTGGCTGAGACATCGCTATCTGTCCTTGGCCCATGGAGACATTTAAAAGCGTAACTTCTGATGGGCCTTCCTGAAGTTCAGCAGCTTTCTAACTTCTCCTCACCCCACCTCCCGACGTGATATGATTGGAGCTGCAAACCATACCATTTGTGCAGGAAAAGGAGTGATCCTGCCTCGGAGGCACAGGCTCATCGTGGTAATTCAAGAGCATAGTTCCAACTCTTTCTTCTAAGTGAAGTTCCCTATGTTCTCTGCCACTGCACGGGTCTGAAGGAGCAGTGTGGGGCTCCTGTCTCTTCCAACAGCAAGGGGTTGGTCTCTCAGGCCTAGGGCTTCCTGCATCCCTGCCTTCTGAGCATCCTCTGGCTTCTGCTGGAAGTGCAGAAGGATCAATGTCTGTGGAAATCACTGAAGAGTGTGGTGCAGCAGGATGGGTAAATTCTCCAGCGTCCTTTCTCACAGTGGACAGTGGCAGGTGTTCCGTGCAGTCTCTCAGAGGACTGTGGGTGGATGGCAACTGCCTCCCAGACATGGATGGCTTGCTCAAGAAAGCACTGCCTACCTCCCCCTCTTCCTGCCCTGTCTCTGGGCTCCTCCCATGAATGTAGCAGACAAGATGGCCATACTGAATCCTTCTAATCGCTCAGAAAGACATCTCCATTAGCTTGCCCCTGCCCAGCACTCCTGCAGACAGAGCCTGGTGCACAGCTCAGAATTAATGAAGTGCTACCCGCCTCATTCAGATTTTGTCTTTGTATCTCCTAATTTTAGAACTCAAATTAATATGTCTTCAAAGGATTTCTCATTATGTTAAATGTTTCTTTCAAATACTTTCAGTTTTCTCTACAGAAATTCTCTTATGAATGAAATTTAAATATGAAAAATCTAATATCATTTCTGGTGGAATTATGAAAAACAACTCACATTGACGTCAAACTCGATTACTTTGAGACACACCATTGTCGATACACCAGGCTCACCACTGATGGAACTTCGTCAGAAAAGTAAACAACACTGAAATGTTCTTAGAAGAAAGCAGCCCTGGAGCACCCCAAGGAGCAAGCAAGCTTTTTAGCCCCGAATCCGTTTCTGTGGCTGGGAGTCTGGGCACGCCGCGGAGTGACTGTGCAGCCGAGGCATGGAAAGGCCAACACATGCACTCTGCTGCTTTTGCTGTTTTACACTTTATCTGCGAGCAGCGGTCGTATCGTGTGCAGCTTCCCCTGATGCTCACACTTCCCCATCAGGGGGCAAAAGCAAAAAACAACAGTGAGCCCTTGCGGGACTGTCCTGACCTGTCCAGCTGAGCCTTTGGGTCTCCTTCAGCAGTTTCCAGCACCCTCAGAGTACTTTTTCAGTGACAGAGTCAGATAAACGTG
Source organism: Ctenomys sociabilis (assembly GCA_004027165.1). Lineage (NCBI taxonomy): Eukaryota > Metazoa > Chordata > Mammalia > Rodentia > Ctenomyidae > Ctenomys > Ctenomys sociabilis. Next base: position 48,527 of record PVKA01001390.1, on the reverse strand, counting down.
TGACAAGTGTTCCCTTGTTATGGACATATTCTGTGATTTTACTGCAGATTATAAAGACTATTTGAGAGTACACCTTTTCCAATTCAGTGAACAATCCTTCCCTCCTGAGATTATCCAAGCAGAGCAGCATCGTATGGGCCTTTGCGCAGTCAGGGTGTGGCTTCATGTTGGCTTTGCCATGACAAAGCTGAAGGTATACATCGCCTTCTGCAAAGGACAAGTTGTTTTTTGTGTTTTGGTTGTTTTTTGTGTTTTGGTACTGGGAATCAATCTCCGGACCTTGTGATTGCTATGCAGGCACTTGTGCCAGAGAGCTAAGTCTCTGGCCCCCACCCTCTGTTTGTAAGCCTGAAAGGAATCTGGGCGAACACTTGTACTGCATGCGCAGTGTGGTGTTGTGTGATGTGGACCACCCCTGAAAGAGCTCCAGCCGCCCTCATGAAGGCTGCGTGGTTTGGTACCTCAGATCTCAGGTACACCCACAGTGCTAGGCCTCCTCGAAGTGCTGTTTCTATTACAGGCCATCAGATGCTTCACTTTCAATTGTGCTGATTTAAGTGGCTGCTTGTTTACTCTTTTTCTCTCAGAACAAGGACAGAAACCGAGGTGATTCACTGTACCTTCTCCCACCCAAGAGTGGTCTGGAATGCCCAAGCCCCTTCACCGGCGAAGGGCTCAGCGGCGGCTGTGAGGCCCTTCTCTGGTCACTGTGTCCATGCTGTTGAAGAAGGGAGCATGGCAGCTCTGTCCAAGTGAGCTACCCTGCAACTTACTGCTTCTGAAGGAATGAGCTTTTAAAATTTGTGCTACTGAGGTCTGCACATTGGTGACTGATTTATGACAGTCCTAATCCTCAGGGACTCAGTTGTTTACTTGAAATTCCTGTCCTTTCAGAAATCTTCTGCAAGTTTTGAGAGAGACAGACAGACAAATAGAGTCAGAGACAAAGATACAGACACAAATATATATATATATATATATATATATATATATATATATATATATAGAGAGAGAGAGAGAGAGAGAGAGAGAGAGAGAGAGAGAGAGAGAGAGAGATTGTGGACTAAGGAGCACAGCTGGCATGGTGCTAGTAGCAATCTTGTCATAATGTCACCTGTTTATTCTTGGGGGGCTGATTTGAGGAGTTCTTTTCTTGTGAACCCCACCTTCCCTTATCAGAAAGAGATCTCTGCTTCTCCCCACCAGACAGGAACACCGACCAGAACAATTGTCTAGCTTTCCATGTCTTGTTTCTCCAAAGCTGAAGGAGAAGCGCACTGAATGGGCGGTGCTGTAATAGCTGGCAGCTGGATCCAGCAGCCGCTGAGTGCTGCTCCTCCCTCCTGGTGCCCCCCGACCTTGCACCCCCATCGCCTTCGGAGGTGGAAGTGCACGGGTGACTGGAAGCAGCCTGTGTGTGCCCCGCGCTCCCTACACCTTCTGGGGCACTGGGCCTCACCGCGCACTGCCTGCTGGCTGAGTGAACGCCTTCAGGACCAGCTTGGAAAACCCAGTGACCCCGTGGCTGGCGTCAGAGAATCAGGTTGCCGCACACAGTGGCCGAGTCTCCTCTGATGCACAGGTCCCAGTGCCACTCTTGAATCTAGATTTGGCAGAAAGTGCCACATTTTAGAGATTTCATAGACCAGTATTAAAAACTGCGCTCACTGATCGGCATTTGGACCCCATGTCTGTCTCCCAGAAGAAGCTGAGGAGGAGTAGCAGCAGGAACCTGGAATGGAGCAAATATTTAAATTAGATATTTTTCTCTTTCATCAAAATAAGCGAGTTGTTTTTCAGAATCAGGTCACTTTTGCAAGCTGTTGTCCGCCTTTAACATGACCAGTATCTCATTAATATTACTGCTTGATTCATCTCATCAATTACCCCTCCTTCAGTTTGCCTTTAGATTTTCTTATATGTAAAGGAAGGACAGGAAGCTATATATAATGGTTATGCAATATCAATTATATAACAGTCCTAACACTCACAGATTTGTACCCTTAATAACAGCTGGTGGACATCAAAATAGTCATGGGGGCCATACTCTGTGTTGAGTCTCCTCATGAAAACTGTGAATCAGCTCCAAGATGATCAAGCAAGTCCGAGCCACCCCCATTCCAGTGTCACGGTGGGATGAAAGCATGGGAGAGTGGGTCAGCACGGGAGCCGCAGCCCCAAGAGCCGGCGTGTGACCAGCTGGGGAAGAGCGGGCAGGTCTGGCCCAGCAGGGGGCACAGCAGACCAGATCTACCCCAGTGACTCTTGGCAACAAAGCTGCGTTAGCAGCCACTGCACCCTTTGGCTGCTTTCCCGTTCCAGTGGCAGAAGGAGGTGGCGATGGTTGCGTTTGTTGGTCAAGACCTAAGTGTTCACTCTCTGGCTCTTTCCAGAGCAAGCTTGCCATGCCCTGCTCTAGATTTAGAAGGGGAATCTTGTGAAGAAGGCCAGGAGAAGGGGGCAATGCCAAGTCTACTGCTACGTCCACCTCCGATCTTCTTGTGCTGCGATGGAGGAAAAATTCTATCGAGTGCCAAAACAGGGAGATCAGTGTGAAGTAAAGAAGAAAGGGATACCTATCACTTGTCCCTGGGCTCTGAGAACAAAGCCCAGTAGCCCAGGGTCAACAGGAAGCATTGTTTCTCCCTGGACCCCACAGCCAACGTGAGATGCCTTCATGGCTCCTTCTCTAGGCGATTGCTGCTTTCCTGTCACCACAGTTTGAAAACCGTGTTTATTCCTGAGGACACTGAAGTGCTGAACCTTCCTCACCCCCATCAGGGCACAGAGCAAAGACCTGATCCCTCATCCTATAATCCTGCTTTAGAAGGAGCCGGCAGCCCACGCTGAGGCTTCCCAATGCTCCTCCTCAGAAGCCTATCCCATCCCCACGCAGTCCAGCAGGGCTCCTCGGGGCTGTGCTGCATCCGGGCAGAGCAGTAGATCCATCTGGACTTCCACCAGGTGGCCCATGGCCAGTGAGTCTCTAACCGCTGGTACAAAACAGTATCCAGAAAGGCGAGAGGGTGACTGTCATTGGAGCAAAATGAACGCATTTAAAAATATTTAATTCCATAAATGAATAACCAATGAGGTTACATGAAAGGAGTTAATGATAGGTAGGAATGAGTGTTACGGCAGCTAGAAAGCAGGCTAATAGCCATCATGATGTAATTTATACTCTTTAAGGTTGATTGATTTACTGCACAGAAATTATTTGCATCTTTAATAAGCAAAAATATGTTTAGTATTCCTAAATCATTTAACAGTTCCAGCATTATGCAAATTTGTATCCTTAAGAAATGCTGATAAATGGGAAAATGGTCACTGTGGCAAGCGTTTTGTAGAGTTGCTTTAATCACTGTGTTAACCTTTGTCTCTATAAAATTACAAAACAGCACAGCCAATAAAGCATATATCCCAGAAGAATGCTCAGAGATTCTTCAACGATCTCTTCTGCCTTTCTGATGTTGGGGCGAAGTCTGACCACGTAATGCCGTGTGCAGTGGCAGTGGCCTAACACTCCTCCCATGGTGAACAAAATATTGGTAGAAGTCTAGCCCTGGTGTAAAACAAACTAGAGAGCTTCCTGGGCATGAAGGAAGCTTTGTTGGTGCCATCCCCTCTGTAAGATGCAGCTGCTTTCTGGTATTGATAAGGCCTGGGACCCGGCAGCTGGGCTGTACCCACTGACCTGAGAGGGGACATAGGGACCACTCCCCTCACAGGCTGAGCCCAGGGGCTAGTACAGACTACAACATCTGGTTTTTCTTTTTTTTTTTTCCTTAAAGGCAAATATCTACACTTAACTAACAAAATTTGATTTTTAACTTATTTATTTATTATTAAAAAAGAATACGAAGTAGCAAAAATTACAAATTATACAGAATTTCACTAAACAAAATAATAGAAATTTCACAATGGTTGTTACATTGCATAAGCTTTCCTTCAAATTAGTTGCATAAAGAAAAGTTGTACTCTCATAGAGACAGGGAAAGCTTACCCATCATAAAATGAGATCCAGACACTGAGAAAAAGTGATGGAAAACAAAATAAAATACCCCCTTGGGCATTTAAAGTATTTAAGACTCAAAAGAAAATGTGGGAGAAAAAGATTAAAAATGCCCTTGACGGTCCTGAGTTTGGTCCCTGGTACCATAGGAAAAGAAGAAAGAGAAGGAAGGAAGAAAGAAAAGAGTGAGGGAAGGAGGGAGGGAAGAAGGAAGGAGGAAGAAGCCTATGAGTGAGAAAAAACTTCAAGGAAATCCAGTGTATCAAGAAAATAATGTGGAAAAAAAAGAAAGAAAAAAAAATACTGCGACAAGGTGGGGATCTGGCCCGTGTCTAACAGAACTCTTGGAGGACTGGTGGAGCTAGGAGGGGGAAAGAAAGCGTGAAGCAGCATAAAGGAAAAGCTCCCGAGCTGCAGGGGAGTGGGCGTCTTCACACTGCCAAGACAGGTGATACGAGCACCCATCTGCCACATCTGGAAGAACTTGCACAGAGCGCGTCCCGCCCCAGGACAGAACCAGCAGAACCTGCATGCCACCGTTTCCATGGACCTCAGAGAGCTGGGGCTGCTGACAGCACAGTCACCTGCAGGCCCCGGAAGCTGTGACAAAGGCGGCCGTGGACGCCAACTCAGCTGCAGCAAAGTGTAGAAGGAAAAAGAGACACACACCAGGCACAGGAAAAAAGAGCTCAGCTAGGGATTTCAGAAGCTGCCAAAAGCTAAATTGCTCAAATCTACAAGACTACAAGGGCACAGAGGCTTTGAGAGGCTGCATGAGTTGAGTTCACATTAACCTTGTTGCTGCCCTGGAGCCTCATTAAAAGCTGTGGCGAGAATAGGAAATCCACAGCCTCACTGCAGAGCAAACCTGAGCCATGGAAAAGAAAGAGCCCTGCCCTAGGGAAGAAGGAAAAAGGGGCCTGAGCCTGGGTCATCGAAGTTCCTCACTGTTCTGTGAAGAGCGGGGTCACTGAGAAAACCTCTCCCAGAGATTCAGGGAGCCTGTGCTTGAGCAGGAGGAGTGCTCAAGAATCTCCCCTGGCATGCACCACGCAAGAAACAAACAGCAAGGGTCTGACAATATCAGTCGGGAGAGGGGATGGGAATTTAAGGCCTCTAGTCACAGGAACGCAGGAAGAGAAACAGAATGGGACAGCACAGACAGGAAATCCTTCCTGGGGTCAAGCCTATCCTGATCCAAGAAATCTGTGAGGAAACTGAAGCTGATGTACCGGGAAGGAGCCGTCGAAATCCCAGAACCCCGACCCAGTTCAGGCACTCAGAAACCACTCGGGGTCTGGAAAAGGAAGATGTACCCATCTCTAGGCGTTGACCCATGCAGAATGCCCAGCTTTGAACAAAATTAAGTGGGCAGGACAAGAGGGCGAAGCTACCCCTGGAAAACAAAGCAATGAAAAGAGCCAGACTCATTAGAAGTTGGGACTGTCTGAAGCATGTGAAGTGAGTTGGAATACTCTAAGAGAGGTGCCAAGGAAAGGCGGACCGCAGGCCCACACAGATGGTCACTTTATTCTAAAAAGAGAAAAATATGATGAAAGAGAAAAAATGCATTTGTCACAGTCACAAGGATCAGAAGGCAGAGGAAGCAGAAAAAAAGCATTCAACAGTTATGGGACAAAATCAAAGGCTCATACAGGTGTAGCTGGAATTTCAAAATAGAAGAGAAACCTTTGGGCAGAAGAAATATCTAAAGAGTATGTCATAGAATTTTCCAGAAACTAAGGCACTTACAGAAAGCTGAAGGAACTCCCAATATAACACACATTAAATTGAACAAACACATCATATGTAATTAAAAACAGTAAAAACGAAAGCTGGAGTAAAATCTTCAAAGTAATGAGGGGGAGGGACAAAGACATTATACGCAGCGTAACGTGAGGAGCACTGTAAACTTCGTGGTAAGAATTACGTGGCTTGACATTGAATTCGTGGCTTGACATTAAAAGCGCCAGATACTGGCACAAAACTATGGGCCCACACTTCTGTGACAGAGAAAGTCAATATTTTCAGGTAAATGAAGCAAAGGAAATTCAATACCAGCAGATCAGTGCCACAAAGAGCATTGCAGGGATTCTTTATATAGAAGAACACGTTCCAGTACCACACAGGGCAGGCTGGATCTAAATACACGTGTACAAAGGTAAGAGCTGTAGAAATGGTTACAGTGCGGATATGTAGAAGACATTTTCCTCTTGTTTTAAATCATCCAAAAAGTAAGTGGCTATCCAAATAAAATGAACACAGCTTTTTGTAAAGATTCGATAGCAACTATTTTGGGCTTTTGTCCTACGGGACCTGGTGCAGCCAGTCATGCCTACCATTGCAGTCTTGAAGCAGCCATTGTTACTAAGCTAAGGGACAGATGAGGTGTATGCCAATAAAGCTTTATCAAAGGGGCTGGGGAGATGGCTCAGTGGAATAAGCGCTTCCCTAGCAAGCACAAGGGCCTGAGTTCAATCCCCAGTTCCTTCAAAACAAAAACAAAAACTTTTTCAGCAAAATAGATTGCAGCTTCCTTTTGATCCATGGAATTCAGTTGGCCAGCTTTCCAAAGGAAAAATGACAGCTAATTATTGTGGGTAGAAGAGGAGAACTGAAGCTACACTCAGATAAGATTCTTATGTAGTTGTAATATAAATATATATACACATATACAGCATAATCTGTAATATATATGTAGTATAAGCATAGGTTGTCGATCAAATGCCCAATATTATTTGAAATTAGATTGGGAATCTTGATTACAAACCCTGAAGGCTTTCTAGAGTCCTTAGGAATCATATTAGTGGTGCCAACCAGTGGGGCAGAGCCATGGATGGTTGCGCAGGGAAAACCAACTCTGAGTACGATGTAACTTCCAGTCAGAGTTAAAAGGAACATAAAGATACCATCCTCTGTATAAGTGTACATTTTTACATAAATTAGCATAGTTAGCTAATAATTGGAAAGATGTAAGTGGCTCCTCTTTCCGTTCTCTTTTGCTCAGTGGACTTCCCTAGTAGTTGAAATGCCCTGGCACCGGACTTGCCACCTCTAAGAAGTGGGTGTCTATTTTATGAAAAAACCTATGATAAATAATTGTGTGTCACGGGGAGGTCCTTTGGTCTTACCCTCCAAGTGTTTTTCTGATGGACGTTGATGTCGTTGACTTAAACATTTAGCAAGTGAATAACATGTATGGATTGCTCGGTCTTCATGTAGGTACAGCACAAGTGTGGGCGTTTGTGTGTAGGATGGAGAGAGGTAATATTAAAAAAAAGGTTAATGCCTATAAGGCATCAAGCATCTTGAAACAGAGAGATAATCGATGATTTATATAGCTCGTCTCTGTACAGCAATCTCGTTTTTAGTCAAAGAAATCTACTGCAGGAGAAGTAAATGCACTGCCTGCCCTTGCAGGGAGATCTGGTCTCCTGTGGACCTGGAGGAGCTCACGTGCACTCTGGCCACACTGCTGGCTGCCCCGGGAGCTCTGGCATCCATGAGCGATGACTCTGAATAATGAGCCCTGGCATATAAGCTGCACGTAGCCGAATTGGTCCTGCACACAGCCTTGTGTCCTTCAAAAAGCATCACAGCAAGGCCTGCAGGTGTCTTTTGCTCCATCTCAGCTGATGTTTCTGAAAAGCCTTCCACAGACAGAAATACTGCAAAAAGCTGATAACAGAAGATGAAGTTCAACATCACGTCCTCACTGCCTCTGGAGCCATGGCTCGCAAACCCTGACGGGCTGACAGACACCGGAAGCTGTTCTCCACTCTTAGAATTCATACAAAGAGGGCTTAATTAGCATGCCTGGGCTATGGATCCTGTAATCACCATGATTCACAGGTTAAATTAAAATTAACAGCACTACACAATTGCTCAGCTGTAGAAAGAACGCAGCTGTAACCCATGAAAGTAGACAAAAGCGGGGAGGCGAAGGACAGGACAGGCTGCTGTGCGAGCTCGCGGCTCCCCTCTGCCCCTTCCCAACACCCTTCCATGGTCTCACTGCCTCAGCCCAGTGACACTTTTCTTTCTTTCACCAGGGTGGGGAACCTCCTCCAGAAGAGGGCCACAGTGTTTCCTAAGTCAGCTCATCCTTGGGGCAGCACACACTGCCTCACTCTCAGCACTTCTCTGCTGAAGTTAAGCCTAACTTAACTTGCTGGTTTCCGGATAGTGTGATAAACTCATTACACTTACTCAAGTTATTGCTAACCATGGCCATGTGGGAGGGATGTGCAAATTTAATTATCACGAGCTTACATTTAAGCAAGAATCTGGGGCCCAGCCCCTCAGAGCCACAAGCTCTGCTCACTGCGCAGGTGAGCCTAATCTGTTTGGGCCAGAGACTTCCCTGAAAACCTGTGGAAAATGGTGAGCTCTTAACCCAAACAAATTCATCCTGGATGTGAACACGAAATTTTATGGTATACACTCAGAAGATTTTGAACCTGTTAAAGTTAAGGACACTTGACCCAAACAAAGTATCCTCCTTCAGTATTGACCTGGCAGTCACAGGATGGTCAACATGCTCGGACTAGTGAAGTGGCAGAGAAAAGACCCCTGTTTTTACCAAGACAACTTATACTAAAAAAGCTTCAGGCTTCAGTGTTCCAAATTTGTCTCTTAAGATTCACTTGTCACAGACAATTACTTCATTTTTACTTCGTCTTCTGCTCAGATCCTGACAGACTGAAGAACACATACTACTGACTGTGAGGCACGTCTGCCTTCCCAGCCCCCTGGCCTGAGGTCCCCTGGCCCAGAGTAAAGGGTTCCTGGGGTTCCTCTACCCCCTCATTTTTCTCTCTGGTGGGAAGCACAGAAATAAAATATAAATTAGCAAAAGGACATAATTTTGCATCGTGTTAAGTGTCACATGCTAAAAGCAAAAATTAATTAGTGTTCTGTGTCTGCCTCTCGGGTTGATTACATGCTAACCTAGCAGCCTGAGGCAGAGGTGGTCGGCTTCTGTTTTAGGCAGGTGCTTACGATGCTGAGCTACCTCCCTGCCCTGCATATGCAAAGGTATTAAGCTGTGAACATGGAACCCTCAAGTGCACATAATTTGTGTATTAGGTGCACATTGAACCAACTGGCTCGGTCTGAAGACACAGCAGGAAGGGGCAGTGTCAGAGGGCACCTACTTGTCCCATAGCAGGGACCACAGCAGCCCTGTTTCTCAACCAAGCACTCCCCAGAAGGTGGGATCCATTGATCAGCAGGGTATCCTGGGCTCACAAGGTTGCTCTTGAGTTTGCTATTGTTGCTTTGCTTCTGGTGTTCTGCTCTGTAACTCGGTCCTGGAGGTTGAGCACAGAATCTCGTGTGCTAGCCCTGGTCTCCATTCCCCGGGGCATTTTGAATTCCATTCTGAGACAAGATTGCACCAGCTGCCCGGCTGCCCTCAGGTCCTCCCGCCTCAGCCTCCCAGCGGCTGAGAGTGCAGGTGTGCACTACTGTGCCCAGCATCATGAGGTTTGTAAGTCCCCAGTAGAATTTAAAAAGCAGCAAAATTGAGAGCCACTGATACTCGTGAAAGTGGTTTTAATTAAGAAGGCACCAGGCCTGTCCTGAGATCTCTGCCAGTGGTGCTTCTCACTGCAACGCAGTTCTTTAAATTCATGATTCCCATGCTTAAAACACCACAGCTCACACACAGGAGACCGTGGCGAGTGTGTGTGTGTGTGTGTGTGTGTGTGTGTGTTCCCAGGGGAACGGGAAAGAAGATGTGCAGCATGGTACCTAGCCCAGAAACCTCACTGGCCATTGGAGCAGAGCCCTCCCAGCACCCAGGCCCCCAGTCTGGGCAACCACGGATGTGCCCTTTGCAGGTTACAGAGAGCTGGCCTTAAATTCTGCTCAAAGGGGCATCAATAAGCAAGAAGGAGCAAGCCTGCAAGAATGGGAACTGTCTGTTTCCGGTTTTCCCCTTTCCTCAGGGGCCTGCTGAGGTGGGGCTGCTCTGGGGGACAGTTTCCATGGCCTGCAGTCTCCCAGGTGCACCCCACAAATCCACCCTGCATCCTGAAGGCACAGCGGAAGTAGCAAGGTTTGCTCACTCCAGTCCCGCACTCTGATCCCGGCCTCCTCCTCAGGACGGGGCAGGGTCGGGACATCGCTTGCTTTGCCTCCACTGAGCTCTGCTGTGGCAGCACATGGAGGGCTTAACCGTCAGAGCCTACAGCTCATCACGATGGGCTTAAAAGTTATAAAATCATCACAGCTAAAAAAGGGATAAAAGCCCATTTTTATTAAAATGGTATCTCTGTAATAGGAACGAGGAACATATAACATATGGGATGGGAATATAGAATATGACAGGAGCTGATTTTAATTATGCTTAATTAAAAACTGTGCATGTGGGACTGTGACAAATGAAGATAGGCTTGGCTTCGACTGCTTTTTGGTGAAAGCAGGTAGAGCGGGTGGAGCTGCAAGACTGCGAGAAGGGCTATGCGAAGCCAATATCAGACTTCAGGGCATGTGCAGGCAGAGAGCTTTCTCATTACACAATAACTGCCTAAAAGCCTTGCTTCAGAAGTGATTTCAAAGTCAAAATTCAGAATTCACAGGGAGTAGCTTGTGAGGCTCTCCCGCCCTATAATATTTAATGAAGCAGCATTCAGGAGCAATGGGCACTTTCTATCTACACAGCAAGCTTAATTTAAGATGAAATGCATCAGTAGGAGGATGAAGAAGAAGGAAGGAAAGAGGTGGGAGAAAGAAGCTGAGAGCAGAGAACACGCTGCGATCTCTAGTTGCCTGGCCCCAGGATTCCCAGACATGAGTTTCGAGAAAGGATTCATGCTCCGGGGCTCAAGTTCTGCTTTCCTCGAACTGTGACTGAGTCCCAAGCTACAGGCCCCCCAGAGAGGGGTGTGGTGTCACCAGGCCAGACAGCACGTGGCTGAGGAGTCTTGGGGCTCTCCCAGAGCATCCAAATCTAAACCCACAGATGTCTTTCTACATTGGTCTTCACCCACTTCTGAATCTCTCAACTCTCCCTTATTCTCAGATCTGTGCACTTCTGAGCATGTGCTTGTGAGCCAGGACTTCAGAACCCAGCTCTGCCTTCCACCAGAGAAGCCGGGCATGCAGGGCCTCTCTATTCCTATCCTAGGAGGATAGGCATTGCTCCTAAAAACCGCATGTGTTCCAGATGTAGATTCTTCCCTGGCTCTCTCTCTCCTGGTTCAGACTCACAGAGCATGCCCTCTGTCCCCAGGGAATCCTGCGTGATGTGACCTCCACCGGCCTCCATTCAGCAGTAAAGGAAGGGGACAGTGAGAAACAAGACCACATGGCCAGGAAGCAGCAGGCAGACAGGTGTTCAGATGACCTGGAAGGCCGAGAGGCCAGTGGACGTGTTGGGAGGGGCTGACTCTGGCTGCGGTGGGGCACACATGCCTGTGGAGCCCATGGCCAGTCGGGAGCACTGGGTTCCTAGCAGATAAGGGCCACTGGCCTGGAAACTCAAGGGAAAGTAGAGCTGGAGAATTCACCACAGTATCAATGCAGAATGCAATCATTTTTGTGCCATGGCTTCCTGAAAGTCTGGGCTCTGCTTCCTGAGAAATATGGGAAGAGATTGGGAAGCATGAAAGGTGAATGCTTCTACTGCGGTATGCAGCACAATTGCACCAAAGCACACGTATAGTTAGTGTACCTTGGTTGATGAACAAGAGGCGAGGGACAGCCCAGCATCCTGGTGGAAGCAGCTACTGTGGCTACCAGGAGAGGCTCAAGTTGCCGCTAGGAAGTGGGAGCAGGAAAGGCACTGCACTTCCTGACCTTGGGAAATTTCCAGGGAGTCTTTGATGCAGCCCATGTCCAGCTGCAGCTAGGGTGGGTAGCTGCACTAACAGTTGCAGAGCGGCCGCAGCTCTAACAGGTGAGTGACTTAGATGCACTGGCTGTTGGCTGAATGAGAAGGAAAACTAGAGCTGGCAGGAGAGAAAGGAGGTGTTAGATGACAACTGCAGCATCAGGGCTACTTACAGTCATGAGATGTCTAAACTTTTCCGCTAATCTTTTATGGATTGAATTATACCCACCAAAATGCACATTTAAGCCCTAGTCTGTGGAGCTGCAGAGCGTGGTCTTGCACACAGTGCATTTCCAGAGGGAATTAGTTAAAATGGGATGGAATGGCCCTGGCTCTAGTATGCCTGGTGTCTTTAGTAGATGTGATAACTTTGGACACAGAGGCAGAGACATGGGGACAGGGAGCACCCTGTGAAGACAGAGAGAAGATTGTTGTGTAAAGATGGGAAACAGAGGGATCCTGGCCAGCCACAGGAACATCTGGGCCCACCAGACGGTCCAAGGGGCAAGGTTGGGTCCTCCTCTAAGGGCCTCAAAGGAAGATGGCCCTGTCAACACCTGGATTTCAGATCTCTAGCCTCAGAAAAGAGAAAGTACATTTCTGTTGTTCAGAGCCTCTCCATCATAATTCTTCAGCAGCCTCAGCAAGTGGCTATGCCCGCTGAGTACTCCCTTCAGGGCAGTTCCTTTGTAGTCCTTTTGAGTCTGCAATGAAGGGCATCCAGTAGCATAAGGAATGGGCCATCAGGGCTCACGCAGCCCCCAACCTCCTCTCTCCAGCAGCTGTTGCTCTGTCAGGCAGCTCCCTGTGGTGGATCCTTTCAGGACCTGGAGCTGTACAGCCTGAGTTTCTGCTGCTCCACATGAGAAGCTGTGTCCTTGGCTGGCCAAGCTGCACAGGGCGTGGCTGAGGTGTGAGGGAGTCAGCCCACCCTAAGTCACTTTTTTGACCAAGCGGAGATGGAAGCTGTGCCTGAAATGCCCCCGCCCTGTCTTGGGTAGAACAGGCTGACATGGTCCTCATGGGGCCCCCAGGGACAGAGCTCGCCATAGGCCTGGGCGGTCCTTCCTTCTCGCTCACTTCACCTTCCTCTGTCAACCAGCCTAATTTCCCAAAGCAAGCTGAAGCAAGCAGCCTCAGCCATTAGGAAGATTCATTGCAATCAGCTATGAAGTCTCACAGGTCCTTGTGCCTAACTTATTTACTATGAAATGAGTCCTGGCTTGGTGTCATGCTCATAGTAGGACTCGTATATATACGTGTGTTAAATAATGCAGGCACAGTGCTGTTGAGCTATTAATTCTTGCATATAAGTTATAATTAGCTGTCTATTCAATAGCTAAAATTATATCTTTGCAGTGGTCCAGGCTGCATTTCTTTTCCTTACCTCCATGAAGCTTGTGAGAAATCTTGTTTAAAGAATCGGGACAGGCTCTGACTTATAATACTAATAAAATTAGGTCAGGGTAGGGAGCCTCGGAAGCCAGAAAATCAGTCAAAGATGTGTGAGGCAGAGCTAGGCCTCAGGGCCTAAAGAAAACAGGCTACCGAGATGAGCATCTCGACTGGTTGGCGGCCAGGCACTAGGCAACCTGTATCACATGTCACTAACTTTGCCAAAGTATAAATAAACATAGGTTTTGTTGTGCTGGCATGCGAGTCTTGCCCATCAGACAGACTGGCGACCACCACCTAGCCCACTTTTGTTTTCCTGTCTGTCTTTCTCATTCCCGCCCTGTGTCTCCCTGGGTAGAACCATTTGCAATAAGACCAATGGATCCCTACAGGTCAGAACTGTTTCCATGTTTCTAGAGAACCATGAAGATTGCAGGGATTTGCTTCAAAAGATGATCCCTTGTCAGAGGGCATGTGTCTGCATTTGTCCAGCTTCTGCTGCCCTTTTGGACCTCATTCCACAGTTTCTGGGGGGTTGTTCATGACAGTTCCATCAGACAGGCCTGTGAAGCCCTTGCAAACGGCCCTGGGACTAGTTTCTCTGGTTGTGCATACTCGAGTCAGGAGAGCAGGGGAGCTCGGTGGGCACAGTTCCTAACTGGATGCTGTGACCTCTGGTGAGAGAGGCCACACTTACCATGTGGCACCTCTGGCCATCCCCTGGCACTCAGAATAGATGGCAAACCTGAGAAATGGCACCAGGGGGTAAAAGCCACCAATGTCCTCCAGTCCATGAGTAAAATTATTTCATCTCAATTTTCTGTCCTAGTGTTTCTCCAGCATTTTCAGTAGATGTTGGAATGGAAGTGATGCCTGCTTTCCAGCTGTCTAAAAGTGAAGTCTCCTGCTGGTGAAAAGATGCTTTTCTCAGATCTGCTGATACCAATATTGTGTCAGTTAACTAAGAGGAAAGAGGGATTTTCCTGCATATGCTCAGGCTATATGATGCATGTGAGCTAAAGATACCAAATCTTGTGTGTCTCAGAAAGGGTTGCCCAGAAGGAAAATAGCAGACAAAGGTCGAGCTCTAAGCTCTGAGGAAGTTACGCCCTCACGTGATGATGGCAGGGCTGTGTAGCCCAGCTGAAACCTTAGAAAGAGTGTGCACCTAAGTGAAGGAAAGAGAATATCCTTGTGTGATATGAGGAGACTCCAACTCTGTCATTACAGCCGCAGATTAGGCCTTCAGTCCCACCATTATTAGCCACGCCCCATCCTGCTTGGCAAGGCCTTTGCTGTCTCTTCCGTGCCACCCCGCATCAGAAGCCCCCACCCAACCCAGCAACAGGGGCAGGACACGTGCAGACCTCGGCCTGTGTGCAGACCCCAGAAGAAAGAATTTCCAAAGGTGGTCACTTCAGAGGACACAGTTCTGAAGCAGATTAAAAACCCCATGCCGTGGAACAGTCCCAGAAGAATGGCCATAAGACAGTGACCATAAATGAAGTTATATCTTTATTGATATTAGAAAAACAATTTGGAAAAGTATGCTAAAAGTCAGGCATGCGTGCTTGTTGATGTTACTGTTCCAAAAATCAGAAATTCATCTCTAAGTAAGAGAAATACACAATTTTTGTGTCAAGATGCTATTGGAATACTATGTATACTAAAGAAATGTCAAAGTTTATAACTGACAAAGGGGACTATAAAACTAAAGCACAGCTTAACTATACGGGAACAGGAGGCAGCAGCAGCCCGCAGGTTACCATAACTCCGTGGCAAATGTTTATGAAGAATGAAGTTCCAGAATCGACTGTGCAGTGTGGTGCCAGCTTACGGAGCTGGGCCAGCTGCCGGCCACGTGATAGGCTCACAACAATTTTTTTTGTTTTCTATTTATTTCTATGTTTTCTAAATGAATAACAATACCTTTATAATAAGGAGAAAATTTGGTTTTATACCTAAGGTAGCAGAGTATCATATTTGAAGAGTGCAGCAGGCTGCCACTCGCTGGTCTGGTCCTTGTCAGAGAGCAGAGACCTGCATACGTCCACATGGGTAATGTCCGCAAGCTGGCCAAAGAGAGTGCCTGCTGCTGGCTGGGCTTCTGATGTTTTACTGTGGTTTTTGATGTCAACTTCAGATGAGGCAGTAGATATTTTTTTGTAACCCGCAAGAAAAATTGTCTCCTTTTCTTGGAGACAATTTTCTAGAAATCACTTATACTTACTAAAGTTGAAATAAAATAAAATTTTTTAAAACCAGGTAAGAGGAGGGGAGAAATGTTTTCCAGAAAAACACTATGTTTCTGTTACGGCTTTTATCTGTTAGAAAGAACTAGGTGCTTAGCCTTAATTCATACGGAAGACTTTTGCACCCCAGTATGAACTGGAGGGACGCCTCAGAGAACAAGGAGAATTGAAGAAAGCGCTGGCACCCAAGCTGCAGAGTGTCGCCCTGGGCTGTACGATAGCCCCTTCTGTACTCTGGCTCAGAGACGTTCTCCTGCACACCTCTGCTCCTCTCTCCTTTCAGCATCTATGGACTGCATGTCACCTACAGTTGGTGAAGCCCTCTGTGACACACGCATGCAGACTGTCTGCTCGGGACACAGCTCAGCGGCACAGTGCCTGTCTGGCAAGCATAAGGTCGTGAGCTCAATTTCCAGTAGCAAAAAGAAAATAATGTTGACAGTGTGTTACTGGTTTTTGAAACTGAATTGACTGTCCTTTAATTTTTTATTATTTAAGTTTGATCTTTTAAATTTTCTAGGTCACTTGTTCCAACACCAAAACTCCTTTTCTATAAGGTAAGCAGCTACTGGCAACTTTCAGCATAGCTTTTATTCTTCATCTGCATTGTCATTCTGCACAGCGTAATGCTTTGTCAAGCTGCATTTTGCAGAGAGCACTTTCTCCTCCAGCACCTCTGCACAGGGGCCTCTTCCACTACTCCAGGTTCATGTTGTCACCTTCATCCTGGGCACTTTTTTCAAAGACAAGTTGTTGAATTAAAGCTCATGTCATAGCATTCTGTCTGTCATGAATTCCTCCACTTGAGCTATGCCATCCACTCCAGTCATGCCACTCAAGCTGTTTCCCAAGAGACACTTTCCAACCTGGGACAACTGCTTTTGCTACATGGTATGTGCTTTTCTCTTTTGTCTTCCTGTGCTTTAACCTCATCTAAAATATTCCATCTTGAGCTAGGAATATAGATAAGTGGTACAGCTAAGCGGCAGAAGCACCTACCCAGCAAGTGCGAGGTGCTGAGTTCAATCCCCAGTACCAAATAAATAAATAAAATAACCTTTCTTGAGCTTTATCACGTGCTGATCCTTAAAAAATTAATACACAATATTTATCATCTATCAACTATTATCTATCAATCTCCAGATATCTCAGTTTTCTCCAACATTTATCAACTATCTATCTATCTATCTATCTATCTATCCATCATCCATCTATCATCTGTCCCTCTGTCACCTATCTGTAGGTATCTCAGTTCTTCATAACCCTTTGGCAACCCTGCTAGTTACCCTCCTGTGTCACTACTTGGCTTCATTGTCTCCAGTGGTTATCTTAGCACCCAGTCCATGTATGTTTAGGTGCTGCTCCACCAAAGTTCTAAGCCTTTGCTATTAAAGACGATATCTTTTGTTTGTTTGAAAAAATATTTCTTTGTTTAGAACAGACTCTCACTACACAGCTTGGACTCACAGTGATGCTCCTGTCTCAGCCTCCCCAGTGTTGGGTTGCAGGTGTGTGCCACCTTGCCCGACTTCAGTGGCAGGCGCAGTGCAGGGCCACCACAGCACCCATATGGGGATCAAGCCCAGATCCCATGCTTGTCAGGCTGGCATTTAGCCACCAAGCTCTCTCCCCAGCCCTAAAAACTATCTCAGAATTTGAAAATCTCCCTTAACTTTAGGAATGAAGTGGAGCACCTATGAATCAGGATTAAAAATTTTGGAGAAATGACTTAATTATACCACTTTCCAATATTTTATCTAAAAATGTGACTGTTAGAATTGTTTTGCAAGGACACAGAACTCAGTCACTCGCCTGTCAGTGGGTGATGGGGAAGCTCAGAGACAGGCGGTGCAGGCTGAGCACTTGCCCCTGCCACCGCCTTGTGCATCTCTGCCAACATACCCAGTGACAAGCCAAGGGCGGTCTCCTCACCACCATCACTTGCTCATCAGGCACTGGGTGGGTCAGCAGAAAAGATTCAGTGCTGAGCAGTGCCTGGAGCTCTCAGCCTGACAGAAGACTCCTCCTGGGTTCTCTATCCAACACGGGCATGGTTCTTGAATCTAAGCGCTATCACACTGCCTGGTGCTGGAACAGGGAGAACTGGAGGGTTACATTGCAGAGTATCTTAATGCTGTACCTCCTCGGGTTAGATTTTTTAAAAAAATAACTTTTGGAATTGGTACATTCACAATCGCCAGCTTGGGGGGCTCTCAGCATGGCTTTGTTCCTCACCCCTAGAAAGCCTTGCCATGTTGTTTGCTTCCTTGCAGGTATAAAGTGCCCTGGCTCAGCTGTGAATAGCACTTGGAATAGTCTTTACCCCGTGGCCTGGCTGTGCTAGTGCCAGGCATAGAGAAGTCTCGCCCCAAGCTACGACTTCGTGCATGAGTTTAAGAAGAGAGTGAGTGTCTCTCTCTGGTGCCGTAGACCTCATTCGTAGACACGTTTCCTAAGCTTCCCAGGGAGAGGCTCTGAGTCAGTAAATTGTTTTTCCACGGAGCAACCTCCCGGGAGGGACTGAAGCGCTCAGCTCTGGCTCCCTTAATCTGCAATATCCTTTCCAATGCATGGTACAGAATGACCTAAATCAACCAAATTAGCAGAAAACATGTAGGAGGTTAGTTGACGTGGCCCTTGTGTGATTGCCGTGGTGAAATCTAGAAACGCATCCAAATTTAAACTGATCTTGAAGTGGAATGAGTCAATGTTAAATAATTCTCCATTTCCTCCTCCACATGTTTCAGTGACAAATTCCATCTTAAACGGTTACGTGATTACAAGCCCTGAAATTAAATTTCGTGATGAATAATTAAGCACTACTCTTCGCGCTCCTGGAAGAAATCACATTTGCTGCAGCACAAACACTCGGGATAATCGATTGGGAGTCGATTGGCGCAGCCCTTGAGATTTTTTAGTTTTGAAAGGCGCTGCTGCCCCAGCTGTGGGTGGGTGTGGGGGTGTGGGCGGCGGCCTGCCTCAGGACTGCGACGTGGCCTGCAGCTCCTTGCTGGCTTTCTTCCTTCCTTCCTCCTATCTGCGCCCCGCTGCAGCGCCTGGCGAGCACCCCCATCGGGCCGGCCGCGCAGCTAGCGCATCCCCTTCTCCTAGGTCCCTCCTCTCTCCATTCCCTGGTCTCCCTCCTATTGACACAGAGCATTTGCTTTAGAAGTTGCTCTTCTGGAGAGTAACATAAAGGGGCCAGATAGTGCCCGAGACCCACGTCCTGCCTGTCTCTGTAACCCTCCCTCAGAGCCGTGGCTGGATTTGATGAAAACTTCAGTGTTGCTGTGTTCTTTGCGGCCATCTGGCACGGCCCAGGAAGGGAACTGCAGGAGGAAAGACTGCGCATGCATGCAGAGAAAGCTGCGTTTCACGCACCGGGCTGCGACCAGAGCAGATGGCTGCGTTCCACCAACGCTTTGCCAGCGCACAAACACGTGTTGCTTCACAGGTGCCACAGACCAGGAAGAGCCTTGGACTCGGCGAGGGGTGTGAAGGAAAGGCTGGGGCTGGCTGCGCTGGGCCAGCGCTGACCCTCAGCATGGACCCCGGGGGCAGACCCGGGGCAGTCCTCTTTCCTCTGTGCCTCTGCTTCCTTCTCTGTGGAAAAATGGCAGAACCTGACCGTGTTTAGGCACCACCTCACTCTGCCTCCTTATCTGTGATTCTAGCGCTTTGCTTGTCCCTGGGGAAGCAGAGGCAGAACCATCTCCAGCTCAGACAAGCGTTCGCCGGGCCCTGGAGCTCAGTTTCTTAAACAGGCTGACACTGTCCTCCAAGGCGTGGCCTTGGCCTGCCCGCTGGCTGCTCAGGCACTCCCTTGGGAGCTGGGGGGGGACCACAGCTGGGCCTCTTCAACCGCCCGCTCCTGTCCTTGCTGACTAGAGGCCAGGAGGTGAAGTCAGACTGTGCCTCAGGAGGACGCAAAGCGCTGAACGCTCTTTTTGCATCAAACCCCACACACGACACTGATGTTTGAACTGGAGTGTGATTTTCACCTTCCATAAAGTGTTACCCTTGCTTTTTTTTTCAATCATTTGAAATTGTAAACGTATTTTAGAAGGCGAGCTTTGTAATCTCACTCTTTACAGAATAGGCATGAATTAAGCATTAATGCAGAAAATTAAGAGATTAGAAATTTGATGGAAAAGAGGTAGGAGTTCTAGGCCAAGCAGAAGTTTTATTGTCACACAGTGATGGGCTTGAACCGTATTACCATTACAACATCATGATGAAATTTTGCCTACTTTATTGGGTTATTGTAAATATTAGAAAAGTTACCCTAGCAATGCTTCTTGTCCCCGGAAGCTATGTAATGTCGTATACCTAATCTTTGGGTTACTATATGATAGCATGTCCTGCAGATGCCTGTGCTAGCTGTTAGGACCTCCAAGTGTGTAGCGGTCATGGTCGAGACCCCAGGTGTCACCTTAGCATCACCTACTAAGGCTTGTTGTCTTCTGACAGGATTTGAGTGACTAAACATATCCAGGGTCTCTAATTTTGTTGTATGGATTAATCCACTGAAGAGTTAGTTTCCAGTTGAGTGTGCTAGAAGGAGGGGCCAAGGGGAAGCAGCAGCGTTTGTGTCAAGTGGATTCACCCACCTGAGAGCTCCTTGCTGAGTGGGCTTGGGACCTGGGCCCAGCTGGACAGCAGGGATCGCAGGGGCTTGGAAAGGAGTCCTGTCCTACCCTCACCCTTTCCCACTTCCCACTTCACTCTCTGTTCCTCTCTCTGCTTCCTGTCTACCCTGATGAGCAGGTTTTCTCTCCACACTCTTCCACCATAATGTTCTTGCCTTGAGCCTGTTGGCCATGGACTGCACCTGTGAGAACATGACTTGTAGGTGGGAGGCTTATCCTGGGTTATCTGGGCAAAGCCACTGTAGGTGCAAGGTTCTTACTAATGGAAGAAGGAGGGAGGAGAGAGATGACCAGAGAAATGGCCATATAGGGAGCTATCGTGGCCTGCCACCAACCAAGAAGGGCCAGTGGCCACTAGATGCTCAGAAAGGCAAGAACATGGCTCCTATCTTAGTGCTACAAAAGGAATCCAGGCCTGCCTGAATTTTGATTTTGCCTGGTAGGATTCATATTGGATTTCTAGCTTCCAAAACTGTAAAGCAATAAATATGTGTTGTTTCAAGCCATTAATTTTTAGTTACTTGTTATAACACCAATACAACACAAATCTGATTTATTATTATCGTCATACATGGAAAAACAGCTTGCTGTGCACCAAATGCATGTCTGTCATGAATGAACGTTGCTGGAAATGGCTGTGGGGCCACATCCACTCTTCGCAGCCTTTGCAGCTAAGACGGCCACAGGACCAAATCAGTGTCACTGAGCCTTCAGGTAGCAGGTACCCTTCCCCGTCTGGGTCTGCTCATCAGTAAGGAAGGCAAGCTGCAAGACGCAAGCAACCTGGGTCCTGGAATCATCTGAAGAAAAGCCCCCTGCACTGAATGGGAGGGAAATGAAAGGCCAGTTGTGTCGGCCACTGGCGTTGCAGGATTCAGTGTTAAAGTAGCCAGTGTTATTCTATTGTGCCATTAAATTCTCATTTGTTGTATTTCACCTGTAGAAACAGCCATCCCTTTTGCAATCTTTTCATCTCTTCAGGAAATTGCTCATGTTTCCTTCGACCTATTTGTGCAGATAACTATGCCTGTCACCCTTTAAATGCCCTTCAATCTTCCCGGTGCTGGAGCCCACCAACATCTCATGTCACAGGGAACACTTACTAAATTAGGAGACTACAAGATCTCTCAAGTCCTTGCCATGGCACATGGAGAAAGGCATGCAGGGAATTACAGATTTGGAGAGGAAGGGGCTTCATGCTCACGTTTGCAGTGAGGCCCAGAGATCCCTCTCAAAGACCCTCGCTGCTTGCTTTGTCCTTCTAGATGTTTCAGATGGTGTGTGTGTGTGTGTGTGTGTGTGTGTGTGTGTGTGTGTAATGTGCAGAGGGAGAGCTCCAGGAGGGGAGCCAGGAGGCAGGAGTGTGGTCCGAGCCCTCTCAGCTGATTGCCTCAGGCTGGCTGCATCATGCTTCTGCCTGTCCTAGCGGCCTCTGCTTCCTGCACCCAAACAGGGTTTTGCTGACTCGGGGGTGGATGTGCTGGGCAAAGTCCTCAAGAAGGAGACAGTAGCTCTGACACAAGAATCAGACACCAAGCACAGAGTATGCCAGGTTTGCAGGCAGTCGGCACCTTGTGGCAAACACACCTGTTCCTAGGATCTGAAAACTGCATCATTCAGCTCAGACAGGTGCCAGAAGGACCCTTGAGTAAGAGTAGTCATGGAAACAGCACTGCAGCTGTCTCGAGAGGTGTGCAGAGCACCTGAAAGCTAACCCTCGGGGGAGGGGAGGAGGGGACGCCTGGCCACACCAGGCAGGTGAGCAGCAGTACCTCGCAGCTGCTCCCGCACCCTGCTGAGTACAGGCCTACATCAGAAACAAGAAGCTGGGCCTTGGGCTGGGCTTGGTGGCCATGGGGTCCACAGCTGCCCACATCTCTGCAGGCTCTGGAGCCGCAGAGCCTCACGTTGAGTCTCAGATAGCCTTGGTGTCACGGAATGCCTGCCGGAGCAGAAAGTACTCGCATATTTATTCATTTGCTTTAATTGCACATGCAGTATGTGGACTCATTCTTGTAAAACCACAACTATGGAGAAAGGGGTAAACTTGCCCTCTCCGCTCCTAATCCACTGCCCCTGAGAGGTCAGCTCAGTGACCTGCTTCATTGTGTCTCAGGCCTGTACCTGCTCCTCCTTTAACAACTGGCCATGCCTGTGATGAGACTGTCAGATGAGTTGGTCACTAACAAGGAATTGCATACTGCATGTATGTTACAGTACCATCAGCAAAAATGACGGTTCTATATGAACAAGGGGTACCATAAGAAAGGGACATTGAAGCTCTGTGAACAAAATGTACTGAGCTATACCCACAAAAGACAGTTATACATCTGAACAGTTCAGCATGGTCATGGGTCCAAACAGTTGTTAAACAGGTCGCTAATGGCACTTCTTCATAGAAACCTGATGGGACCCCCAACACTGTGCACCCCAGCATGTAGACAATCTTGCCTGCAAGTTCATATGGTCAGCACAGGGTATTTTGAATGAAAAATGACATACAGTCTCCCAACTGAAGTATGCCCTTCTGACTCTAGAAGAGAGGTTTCCACTGGCCCTAATTTTTCGTTCACAATTTCTGTTGTATTATCTGATTAAAGTAAATTGTGTAATTTGAGGCACATATCAAATGATAATTAAATTTGTTGAAAAAATTGTAACCCCATCAGAAACCCAGTTTTATAATCTCTAGAAAACATAGTTTTCTTTCTTTCTTTTTTGCCATACTGGGGATTAAACTTAGGACTCTGCACTTGCCAGGCAAGCACTTATTCTACTTAACTGTCTCCCCCATCCCAAGAATAGTTTTCAGAGTAAAGACAAATTCAATTACCCGAATTCAATTCTCCAAAGCACCCAACTCCATGCATCCCTTCTTTTCTGCACATCCCAGGCTCCCAGTACACACCAATTTTTCTCTCTCCTCTTCCGTGTAGTTCACCACCACACTCCCTTGCCTCCAGCCCCTCTTCCTCCCACAGATGGCCTCTGATCTGCCACAATTTAGTGCAGCTATCTGATATCTAGAAGAAATAAGTCCATACGTAATTTTTGTATCACAGGACTACACCTTTCTAGAAATTGAGGGACACTTTCTATTACTTAAAACCTAATTGCCCTACTAAGCTTCACACAGCACATTGCTCTAGTGTATCTGTTCAGGATCACTTAAATCCATGCTATGCTGGGTGTGATGGGTACACTGCAATCCCAGGATGCAGGAAGCTGAGGCAGAGAGTGGGAGGCCAGCCCAGTTAGTGGGTTCATGGCCAACCTGAGCTGCACAGCAAGATCTTGTCTCAACACAAAGCTCCACATTTCCTCCTCTTCCCTAAACACAGGCCATTGTGCGTCACCAACCACTCAGGGCGCTGGGCACGCTTGTACTGTGCTCCTGCATGCTGAAAGCTGC
Organism: Ctenomys sociabilis; assembly: GCA_004027165.1. Taxonomy (NCBI): domain Eukaryota; kingdom Metazoa; phylum Chordata; class Mammalia; order Rodentia; family Ctenomyidae; genus Ctenomys; species Ctenomys sociabilis. Next base: position 24,970 of record PVKA01001390.1, on the reverse strand, counting down.
CCTGAGTCTCTCTTCAGACAGCCACAGGCCTCCGTGCAGACACCATGCCCTCTGAAGAAGCTGCCTCTCTCTGCGTGCTGTCACTGGTTCACACCACTCTCCTTTTATTTCTTTCAGTGCAACTATTTCATTCCTAATCTTCTGGCAGCTCACTTATTGGTTGTCTGTCTTAATAATTTTTCAGCTCTCTGAAAGTGTGTTCCTGGTCTACATCTTTTAGCACCTGCCTTGGTCTCATCTGGCGAGTAGCTGGTACTCACAATACTGTTGAAAGTATAGAGACTAAAGAGACTGAGTGCTCTACGCCTTTGCTGGACTTGATTTCGCAGTTTCTAGAGCCCAGCATTCAGCAGGGATTTTACTTGAGAGTGATCAGAATTGAGATTTGGATGCCCTGGACCCCTGAGTACTATGGTCTATATGAATAAAACAGTCACTTATTTCTCATTTTTCAATTAAGAAAAATGTTCCTCTCCATTGATTAGGACTGCATTTATATTTATAACAGTTGGCCATATCACCAGAAACCTAATTGATATCACTAACGCCTGAGGAACTCAAAGGGAATTTTCTTAACCAATAAACTATTCCACGATTACGCACACAACTTTCATGCCAAACACTTATTAATTCCAATACTTGATGCCACTCTTAAAGGCATAGCTGATATTTTGTCTCCGTGCTATTAGACAGGAGTATTATAAACCAGGACGCTGACCTAATCAATAGTTTAAATGGCTCCCGCACCCAGATGCAAGGGCTTGCTTTTGCTCAGTTCTCCAGTTTGCTGGAGCAGAGAGTAATAACTATTAGCAAGAGAGCTTATTAAAGGCACAGCATTAAGTTACCATGGGTAAAGAATTGGATTCCATTTCTTCAAAGTTTCTTCTTGCCAGGAGCTCCTAATTGCTTTGAGCTCTAAACGTTCCATCTGCATCAACATTTCCCTGGTGGTGTGCCTATTTTGAACATACGGTTTGAAATTACTTATTAAGAAATTGTTTAGAGAAATAAAACGCAGCTTCTAACACAGCATAAATACCCTTCATATTTTTTTTAACCATTTAAAGTTCCTGAGCAACCAGATCGTAAGAAGATAGTGTGATTTCTCTGAGTTAGTAGAAAAACGGATTCTACAATCAGGAAAAGAAGGGTTCTCGTTAGGGGACAGCATTTCCACCATATGTTGGCTTTTGTTCATTATCTTCAGAACTTGGAACTGGGCTGTCATCAGACTGTTCTCTGAAGTATCTTCTGTGGGAAAAGGACAGAGGACACCACCAGCCACAGTGGAGACAACCACACCGAAGACAGCGGCGGTCGTGGCAGTGACATTGTGGCGCGCAGAGCGTGCTGGGCAGTGTACTCTCTGAGCTTTGGGAATTAGCCCGCACCACGGCAGCGACCATGATCACGAATGGAAAGCGAAGGCGCTGTGCACCGCGCCCTGGCTTCCCAGCTGCCACCAACGCAGGCCGCGTGCGCTCTGTGGTCCGCAGTCAGTCGCTGGCGCCGCAGTCCCTAGGAGATGAAGAGGCTGTCTCAAAGCCCTCACCCAGCAAGGGTGCGGCTGAAGTGGCAATTTTCTGCCACCAGCAGTGGGCTTGTCTTACAGGGGCCGCAGCCTGCCGGCCGCGTCTGGTCCTTGCGTCTGATCAGCAGGCTGTTGCAGGCTGGCCGTGCCACGGGTCAGCGCAATGTTCTGAAGGGCTCGCTAGTGCTCATCTCCCAGACCACATCATGCCGAGGGTCGGCGGGCTAGCACAGCCCATGGCAAACGCACGGATGAACGCCAGCACGCACTTCACAGATGCACACCACCGCTGATCCTCTTACCTGACCCGAATACAAAGCACTGCGTTCTCCAAGTCGATGCTGCACACCATGAGAGCAGGATTGCAGATCTGCAGTCAGCACAGGGCCGCCACACAGTGGTGCTTCCCTCGGCTGCATCAGTGTCTGCAGGACCCAGCCTGGCAAATCAACAGAGAGGTCGCCGGCCCTATGCACTTCACGTCCTGCGTGGCCGCACCTGTCACTGCCAGCCCAGCTGGGCATAGCGAAGGAGAAAATAGTCTGTGTAATTATGGGGAAAAGAAGCCAGGAATTGCTGACGCATTCATCCGGCAGGTAAAACGTCTAAGAGAAACACAGCGGGAGCCTGGGGTCTGAGCGCATGTTCCAACGACTCCCTGCACAAAGCACTACAGATTACTTAATTTCCGGAGTATCAGGTTCTTTATCTATAAATTAGGTTGGTAAGATTTATCTTCAAGTCTACTGAGCATGCCTGTTAGGTAAATGGATGCATACGGGGTGCATCCTTAACAATAGCATGCATTTCGTGTCACAGAAACCCCTTGGGAAGCCAGCGAAGGCCCTGGGAGACCAGGAAAAGCGACTCGGCAGAAGGAAAGTGTCACTGTCAGAAAATCAGGAGACAGCAGCTGCGCGACGTGTGCAGCTCTGCCCAGCATCCCCAACCACAAGAGCGACCCGGCAGGCCCTGCAGCATGAGGGCCAGAGGCGCCGTCCTTGCCTTTCCCAGGCTTCCAGAGCGTCCCCCAGATTCCCACTTGTGCACTGGCCTGCCACTCGATGTCAGGGGGTGGGGAGGGACAGGCAGGAATTCAATTTTCAACCCTTTTTCTTTCTAACAGTTAAATGTTTACATAGAAATTGGGATGATGCTGTTTGCCATATGAAATGTATACCTAAGGAAGCCTAATGTATTTGTGACCTGGAAAACTTTTTTATATTTGTATTACTTCTTTTATACAATGAACACAATAGGCTGGCAATATAAGCAACTAAGATTCTTTTCAAATGCATGCAGGATGATTTTCACCTTGCATGTCTGCTTTCTCTTGCTCACTCTGAATACTGATCCATGTCCTGGGTAATCCCAAATGAGTGTTAGAATTGTTTATCATTAAGATAAAGCAGGTCTACTAAACATGAGACATCAATTTAAAATAATGCCTTCACTTAAAGAGGCCCAATATTGTGGTGCCTCTTTAAAAGTCAGCAGTAATGAATAATAGTGAGGGCATATTTCTAGCTTATTTGCTAAATTTATAGCCAATAAAAGCAAAGTTTCAGCTATACCTCTTTCACTATGATTAAGTAACCAAACAAAATATTTGTTCTTCATAAGTAAAATTACTTTCAATTTCTTTGAGAGAGGAAAAAAATCATCATCTTACAGAGTTCAGTTTGTTGGATATTTGTCTCTTTTGGTTACACAAAAGCAAATGCTCAAATGATAAGCAGCTCATCTAGCATTCACCTCCAGAAGGGTGATGACTGACGACAGTGACAGCGTCGCCATGCTGCCAGAACTGATTCAGAAAAGGGTGTGGCCAAGTAGTGGCAAAATTTGGATGTGACTTAAGCTTAAGAACGTGACAGAAAAAACACACACTCAAGGCCATGCCCAGGCACCATTCTTTCTACCCTTCAGCAGTGAGAATGGATCCCGCAGTCCTAGCCTGTGGTGCTACCCGGAGGGGCCCCAGACTGGGTGATCTGTGCAAAGGGGAGGTGTGCGACTCACAGCTCTGGGGTGGAAGTCCAGCGGCTGGTGCTGAAGCCTGGCTCCTGCTGTCTTCCTGTTCTGTCCTCAAATGCTGCAAGAGGGAAGGCGAGTGGGCTCCTTTCCCATGCCTGGCTCTCTCAGAAGGGACTTCAGTAAGCTGAGGGAACAGGGAGCAAGGCCAGCCCTGCTGACCAATTTAATTCCTTCCCTCCAGGACAGGCCCCGATACTATTTTCCATTTTGGGACTCTTTGTTGTGAGATACATAGAAATCACTGTTTTGGTGTCAAGACTCCACGCAGCAGGGCTGGCGCGTAGCTGTGCGGGCAGCACAGGCCAGTCTCTCCTCGACACCGCCTTCTCCCCAGGACCTCTCAGTCCCTCATCCCCAGCTGCCTTGGTTGGTGGGGATGCCTTTGGGCAGAGTATATTGCACAGCGAGGAAATGTGTCAAATTAATGAGCTGTCTACCAAGCACAGAGTAGCTACATTGCAGGAATTCCCAGAGAGTACCCTAAAATCATATTTTTTCTTTTAAATATTATTAAAACAATGTAATTGTATAAAGTAACTCTCCCCTAGATTTATATTAATATTTATCCAAAAGCTATACCTTGTTCTCTAAGCATATAGTATTTGATCTGACCAGAATGAGTAAACTAATAGAAAAGAGTGTCTGGGAAAAACACTTCATCGCTAGCACGTATCTCACGTTAGCAAAGTGTGCGTGGACACTCAATGCCATGCCTTATTCCTGCCGGCTTTGTGTGGAGTGCTATGGTGGGTGCTTTGCATCATAGGGCTGTGAAGGCCTGCTGGCAGTGTTGGCCCTGACATTCCAACTCAGTCTCACAGACACGCCGACACGCCACAGCTGGCACTCCGAGCCAATCGTCTGCTCACTAGGTCACTGGTATATTTCTAGTGCTTAGGTAAGAGCCAGGCACAGCACAGCAAGCTCTTGATAAGTGCTCCGTAAAGAAAGTGAATGTCTAAGGCTGGAGAGGCAGCCTGACGAGGTCACTATGTGCAGGAACATCTAAGAATTCTCTGTGGACTCTCCTTGAAGGAAGAATGGTCCTTGCACTTTCGCTAAACCCAGCCCCATTTCCATGCATTCATAGGTACAGAGCTGGCTAGGACTTTTCCTCAGCTCTTCAGTTGGCTTTAAGCAGTACAAATTGGCCTCAAGAGGTTCTGAGACGGGGTCCTTGAAGCAAGGTGGCAGGGTAGCCTGTCCAGTAGTTCCCAGAGAACCTGTGAGCTGGGTGGGAGGGACAGCCATGCTCCATGTTGTCAGCTGGAACCAAGTCTCGAGATAAGAGGCTATGACCTCCCAGGACATAGAGAATCACACATCAAGCTGAAGCACAGACCCCAAAACACTAGCTACTACCTCGACTGTCTCATGCAGTACTCTTTCTGCAGATCCTTCTCTATGCATGTTGCAGAGGTAGCTTCAGGCCTCCTACCCGGCCCAGCTCACAGCACTCAGCACTTGTTGCCACTCTCAGTCACTCATCCTCAAGCCACTCCCTTCTTCATAAATTAAGAAAACCAGGTTCAGTCCTGGGTTGAGGTCTTTTTTCTGGACAGAGGTCATCCTGGCTGGACTTAGGACCCCTTGGCTCCCATAACTACAAGCACACCTTGGTGTCTTTATTCTTGCCATGGGCTGCACTGGAAGTGGTAGATTGGATTTAACTTGCTACAATTCCAATGATGTTTCCATGAGATTAGAAGTAGGAACTTCCTAGGCCTCCAGGAGGAGGGCAGGAAGCCTCCCTATAACCCACTGTGGTGAAAACATCCTGTGGGAAAGCAAACACATGCTGAGCTTGTTCTTAGCTCATGAACAAGCCTTCTCATGGAGAGGAGAGCTGACGTCCATAGCCGCTTGCGTCCGTCTTCTGAGTTGTTTCTACCCTGACAGTCATGCACTGATAACCAAGCATTGTTGGGCTGGCATTTCAGGAATGGAAAATGGAAGATGTTTTGTCCCCTGGACACGGTGGCCATTGCACTGCTCTAAGACCTAGATGGAAAATTGTGATAATAAAATGAAGCAAATGACAACTTCACTTAGAAGAGCACAGCTCTGCTACTCGGAGTGTCTAGGGGACAGAACACTGCTCTGGTGTCTTGAGATGGACAGATCTGGGCTAGTAGTGGCAGTGTTAGTTGCAGACTTCTCAAAGTGTTTGGGCTGGACAGATAGCTCACCAGACTAAAGTGCCTGCTTAGGCAGACGCAGGGACCTGGTTCAGTCCCAGTTTGCTATGCTGGCCTGCCCCTGGGGTGCATTGAGACAGTGACTGAGACTGGGGGGGGGGGTGGCACCTGCCTGTAATCTCAGTGCATGGGAGGCTGAAAACAGGAGAAACACTACAAATCTGATCTGTGTAGTGAGTCCCTGTAGATCCTGTACTACACACATTTTTTTTAAAGTTCTTGGGAGGAGATAGTGCAGTAGGGGGATCTGGGTGCTCGATTATATGCCCACCCATTACTGCAACCAACCATTTCAAACACTTACTGCGCACCTGCACTGTGCACGCCTCATACTAGTTGCTAATTCTATTAGTTAAGAAAGAGAAAAGATTAACAAAAACCTGGAGATAATTACTGACTGCAACAAGAGTGATAAAAGAAATTAAAAATAAACTTAATGGGATAAAGCATTATTAGAGTGACTTCAAATGAGATGTCAAGAATATCTTTCTCCAAGGAGATGAGAATGATATAATAAGAAAGTACCAGCCAATCAAAACCTGAAAAAAGAGCACTTCCATGCAGAGGAAATGAGAAGGGCCAAGCAGCCTTTCAGAGCAGTGTATCAGCAGGCCTGCTCCCTTAACAGGAATGAAGCCTGGGGAGGGGCGAGGGGAGGCGGCTGTGGCCCAACCCAGAGGAAGGCAGGGCTGCTGGGCTGGGCAACCTCCGCACACCCAGACCAGCACATGTTTTCTGGAAAAGCTCAGTGAAGCTCACAGGCCCTGTGAGCCTCAGAATGGACATCCATTCTCTGAAATCAGAATCTGTAGTTCTTCATCTCCCATCTCTGAGAGATGATGACTCCATTTGTGATAGAGGAAAAGGAGAGAAGTAAGAAGAGAGTGTGGAGGGGTTGGCTTCCAGATCAGACCCAAGACTTCATCAACTGAGGATGAGGCAGCACTTGTGGACAGGGCTATGCTGCTGCCACGGACAGTGGTACTCACTGCCACGGACAGTCCCAGGTCTCCCTGATGCTTCCTTACACAGCCTACCCCACCGTATCAGCAGGTGCACCCCCACTGCTGAGCAGCCAAGGTCAGTGCTGGGCCCAGCAGGCACTCCAGCCCTGCCCCTCTTCGCTGTGGCTTGCCTCATTCCTGTGCCCCCTCTCAGCCACCAGGGCAGATGGGTGGGGGGACCCAAGGTGAGAACAGGACCTCTCCCTTGAGGGCATTCTACAAAGCATTTCCAACTACGAAGGTTTTTCAAAGACCCAGTCATTGCTTTGGCTTGAACACATATTATTGGTCAGGGAGAAATCAAGGGGTGGTGTAGCGGGCACAGGGCAACGCACACAGGGAGATCTGAGGCCGGGGGCACAGGAGTGTGTGCGCTAGGCTCAGGGCCGCATATGCTGGCTGGAGCGCAGAGACTCTAACTGCACCAGGTGGTGGCAGCCAGGGCAGTGAAGAGTGCAGACAGCTGGAGCCAGGCCCTGCTGAGATTCCCGGCCTCTGTGCGAGTCCAGTCCGTAGCCTGTGTCTCTCTGCTCTTCTGAGAAAAGGGGATGCGTGCAATATTTACTCCCTAAAGTTACTCAGAGGATTAAATGAGTTAGTGGATGAAAACTGTTGAGAAAACCATCTGACCACTGAGAATGCCCAGCAAAAGCTGGATCCTTGCTGTCTTACTTTGGTGGAGCAGAGCAGGACTGGGTCCACAGGCGATGTTTGCATTCCAGTCATTAAATAGGCTGCCTTTGACATCATCAAAGTGGAGAGACGCCCACCTTGAGCTATTTTAGAGCGGCTGGGACTGCTCTCCAGTGAGACAGGTCCCAGCTGAGTCACAGGACATGCTCACTAGCGTCACAGCCCTGGAGTCTGAGAGAAGAGCCTTATGCGTTATGACTCCAGCTTGACACTGTCTGCCAAGCTCAGGGGAGGGTTTTTTTATTTCCTCTTGAAAATTGCCTAGAACAACTTCTATGTGGATTATCATCCAGCTGATACTTAAATTTTTCCATGCAGAAAATAAATTTAAAGTTCTTATGTAACACGAGTGGCTTCACAGTCACTAAATGTGGCAGTTGGTGCAGGTTGATTAGCGCTAGCCTGGAGGAGCAGCTGTGCCCTGAGCCTTTTCGGTGGTGCCAGACTCTTTTAGCTCTAAAATAACCCAGTACATCTGAGGCCATTGTCCTAAGTCCTCACCAGGCTTGATGGTGGAGACTCACCAAGGGGAAATGTGTGCCAGGGTTCGGGCCAGGTCCGTGCCATCTGCCAGGGGCAGGTGTGGGCACTGAAGTCCTGGAGGGTGCAGCTGAAAGAGGTCTTGCCAAACTCCAGCCTGCAGAAATTACCAGATTTTTTAAAATTTTGGAAGAAATGCTGACAACAGAGGATATTTGCAAGACAAAAAGTAGCCCCAAGTGTGTCACTCTTTTAATTGAATGTCTCTAGCCCTCTCTCCTATGTTCTGGCCCCACCTCCCCCACAAGTCCCAGCCTGTCCCCACTTCGCTGTCAGGACGCAGGTCCCCCAGGGACCCCAGCTCCAAGGCCTGGGCCTGATGACAGAATCTTGTGCTTCTCTGGAGTAGTGGAGTCTGCAGTTCTCACAGTTCTACAATCTTATAGTTCTGAAATGAGTCCAATACAAGGGAGGCTTGACATCCTGCCTGGTGACACCACCCCTTCAGGAGCTCTGCCTGGCTCCTGCCTGTGACACTGCAGCTGGAGCTGCTCTAACCTGCCCACTTGAGCTCAGGCTCCCCAGTGCAGGCCCATCCAGGAAAGCCCTCCTCCCTCCGCTTGCCCTCTGCCTCCTCACCTCAGCACCAAGGCCAGGTGTCCTTCAGCACTGTTTTGCCTAAGTGTCCTTGGGACAGTGGTGAAGGGCCACATTGTCCCAGGCCACGGACTGTGGGCAGTTGTGTTCTTGACCCCTGCTGTGTACTTGCATCTGATGAGAGGGGATGCAGAATAGACACGTGAAGGTACTGGCTTCCAAATGGGGTAAATGGTCCATTACCATTTCCACTGAGCTGTTGATTAAAATTTTAATTTTTAATTGTCTGATTATTAGCAAGTCTTTTAGTACTCTTCACAATCATAGAATCAGTGTCTTTCATTTTTACAAAAGTAAACACAATTCAGGAAATGTGATGAGGTTGGCCAACTCATGAACAACTGTTTTTTCTTGGTCTCTGGAACAAAAGGATAGAAAAAATTTCTGAAGCACCCAGTGAGAGTGGGAATGTATGTGACCATAGGTCCCTTGGACTCAGTTAAGTGTGAACCTCTGATTTGATACATTAGTTTATTGCCTGTACCAGAAATGACCAGGAAGGTGACATAGGACTATAATATTTGTGTTTATAAATTAATAACATTATTTACCATGTTTCATAAGCCTAACTGTGCTTCAGACTTCAAGCTAATATTCATAACAACAGCACATTGATAATGGTGGCCCCATTACTAGTTATCAAGCATAAATCACAGACCAGACTTTGCTAAACACTTAGCGCCTGTTATCCCTAATCCTCATAAATCTCCTATAATCTGTTTTGCTCACCAAGCAGTTGGGAATCCAACAGGGTAAGTGACTTTCTGGGGACTCAGAGCTAGTGCATGCACTAGACAATTAATTCTACTGTAGGGATGTGCCACTGTTAAGATAACCCACAAATACTCATTTACTAGTTTTAGAAAATGATGTGAAATGCTCTCTCAATGCTGAGAAAGACTAAATGCATTTTGGGTCTTCTAAATACATGAGAGTATCTGCACAAGACAAAGTAGAAACACACTTTTCACTCTGAAACAAAACAAAATGCTCCTTCTTCTTTGGAGCTGTGTTTTCTATTTCTTTTGGGTGAGGGAACAAAACACAAATGGCTACTGCACCTTCTGCTCTATGTGCCTTCAAAAGTGTGCCAACTTAATTTCAGCCTTGAGGGTCTATTTTCTTTCATAACTGTCCCTTGGACTGAATTCACAGTGCAGTAAACGGCACAGGGTCTGTCATGGTTTGCAAGTCAGTCCCTACTAGTCATTAGCCAGTTTCCCAAGTAATCAACAAGATTCTTAAATGCAGGAAGACAGAGGACCTGCGTGCCATCTCTCCTGCCATTATTGCTGCCAGCAAGGTGCGGGAGAAGAGGGAACAATCAGACTCCAACTCCATGTAGCTCTGTCCTGGTTATGCACTGCACAGGAGAGAGAAACAGTGGCCAAGAGACCGATGGCACTGAGGACAAGACCAAGGCCCTGGAGGGATGAGCCACCAGGCGCACAAAGGCCGGGTGGTGGACAGCCAGGGAAACGGGCCTAGAGAGGGCTAAGAGCTGAGCAGGGCTATCCCAGGGTCCCCTGGAAGGTCCAGGCACAGCCCAGGAAGAGCACAGGGCCTGTACTCTGTGGTGAGAAGCCAGGCTGGGTGGTCATCTTCAGAGAGTGGCCCTGAAGGAGAAGGCATTGAGTGGTCTGTGTGAATTCTGAAAACAAAGCCCAACATTGGGCTAGATATAAAGAACTATACCTAACACAAAAAGAAATGTACAGACCACAAACCAAAGGAAAAATCAATATTTCATACAACAGGAACCATTGTTGTATGGTGTCTCATAAAGCAGCAGGAAGAGTGGTCATCATTCAGCATAAATTAGTAATGTGGACTCCATAGGCCACAGTCGGGTGGCCCAAATAGCCTCACTAAATCATGGCCACTTTGCTCTGGCTGAGCACAGGTCCCAAGCGGCTCTGGGAGGCTGTCAACAGCCAGTTGCTGTTCAGTGCCAGAGTTCTTGTGACTGAAATGCCATCACCCAGTGGTGCAGAAGTTGCTACGAATTCGTTCCTTCCCCTGGGTCAGTATCTGGCTTACCTGGGGGCCAAAGGTAGCTCACTTCCAATGATGGGGCATGATAACCCAGAGGCTGCATTCCCCAGCACATGTGTGCATGCACATTCACACTCGTACACACCAAACACCCACAGTCATACATATGCACACTGATATACGAACACATACACACATGTACATACACGTACACACATATAAACATGCACTGATACACATACTCATACATACACACAATAGAAGCATGAAAAGACAAAGCAACTAACTGCCTCCAAAAGCTCTCAGCTCCCCCCACAAAACAGTTCAAGGGGCAGCAAGGGAGAGAAAAATCACAACCCACACAGAAGAAAGGCCTGGAAGTGTATCAGTGGAGATAAAATACTGTAATAAAATGCTGGGTGAATTTAAAGAAGATGTAACTAATAATGTAATTTCCCTAAGGAAAGAAATTATCAATGAGTCTAGAGGAGACACTAATAAAAATCAGGTGAAGTTAAAGAAACAAGGCAAAGCATGAAGCTAAGGAGTGAAAGGCCATACAAAGTTCTATGCAGAAGTCCAGTAGATTAAAAATACAACTAAAACTATGGGCAGCAAAAGGAATGAATATGAAAATGGCAAGCCAGTGGCCATGGACCGATTCATAGGAAATGCCTTAGAAACTACAAGAGAACATGAAAAATGGGTTCCGCAGCTGCTACAGGACTCACAGAAGACTAATGTAAGAGTAATTGGAATTAATGGAAAATTAAAAGGCAGCACAAAGGATATAAAGATCCTATTCATGGAAGAAATAAAAAAAAATTTCAGGTGTGGAAAAAGAATTTAACATACAGAGAAAGGAAGGATACATAACGCCAAGTAGCCATGATCAGAATAAAACCATTCCACACCACATAATAATTAGAACTCTACAAAACAACACAAGAACTAAATCTTAAAGGCTGCTAAAGAGAAGCAATGAATCTCCTTCAGAGGCAAACACTCAGAAATGCAGCAGACTTCTCCAGACTAAAAGCAAGGCAAGGTAAGCTCAGAATGAGGTGTTGCAAACTCCAAAGGAAAGCGACTTCCAAAGCAGAATGTTATCTCCCAGAAAATCATCTTTCCAAATTAATGGAAAAGTAAGATAATTCCATGAGAAAGAGCCCCTGCGAACATCCATGACCACCAAACCAACAATGCAGGAAGCTCTCGAGTGAGCCCTGGAAGGACGCAACGAGGCTAATGAGGCCAGCACATCTGCCCTGTTTTGGGATTCTGCAAGGGAAACAATGTGATACAGGACAGATCTCACAATATCGTTTGATAATGAATCATCCAAAGAATCATATACAAGGGCATAGGAACTCTGTCCACACACTAAAGACCAAAGAACCCAGCTGATGGCCTGGATCCTAATATCCTGCAAGGATGAAAGACGAGCTCACCACTGTGCCTCCCACAAGTTCAACTGGAGGCCTGGAGCCCACAGTGAAGTATCATGCAGGCCTGCTTCACAGATCTGTGCTGGAAAGGCCCCAAGACCTGGACAGAAGTCAAAGGTGGAAGCTGTCTGTCTAGTCTTTGGCAGCGGGATGAAGGTTCTGTGGTAGCAAGTTGAGGAATCTGCACTTGTGCTAGGAAACAGTGCTCAAGGCAAGCACCAGAGCTCGCCCAAAAGTACCACAGCCATCCTCAGCAACAGTGAGGGTCCTCAATGATGAGGAAAGCTGATATAACAAGCTTCTCTGTGAGGCTGAGCTGTGCACCGTCAACCCCTCCCAGCCAAGGAAATGTGGGCCCAGACAAACCTCTTGTCCCTTAAACTGCAGGTCTGGTAGTCTGTCCCACCAACAATGAAAGTGATGAAGAAAATGACCTTGGGGAGGGTCCTCTTTCGCCAAATATAAATTATTCAAGGGAGAATACTTTTTTTTCTGTCACCCAAACTGAACACACAGAAATTTGGCCAAGAACCCTCACTAAGTAGACTCAGAAAACAAAGACTTAGAATTGAAAATTATTATGTACTGTGATTTAATGGGAATGATTATTTCAGATTTGGAATATAATTATAGAGTGGATCTCAGTGGATCTTAAATTTCTTCCATGTCAAATTTCTCTGTGTGTTACTAGAAAAATAAAAATACCCGGGTTGAGTAAATGCCTGGTTTAGTCTATGCATCTCCCAGAAGTCTCCTGTGTGTGGGTGGTGCCTGGATGTGGGGTAGTCGTAGTTATCAGAGCATCCACCGAGGGTTGAGCTCCTAACTGACTGCCCTTAGCAGGTGGCCCTGGGGTGTGACCAGTGGGAAGCTGAATTCTGGGCCCTGGCTCCTCCCTTCCCACCCCATTTCCTGGCTGTGGTGAGGGTGGGAACCTCTCTAGTCTTCCCTGCCTTGCTGCTTCTACCTTGGCGCCAGCCAACCCCAGACCAAAGCCGTGAGCCCGCATAGCCCTGTCCTCCTGTCAGCCGTGGGTGTCGGGCCCTTGTCCTACCAGTGGAAAAGTGACCCAGACAGTGACTTAGTGGGAGACACTGTGTCAGAGTGACCTCCTCGCCTCTGTTTTCTGAGCCACTGCCCCTGAAGTGGTATGCTGTATCAAACAGTTAATAGTAAGCATACTCAGTGAGTGACATGGTCTCTGAAGTGTTCTGAGAATAGCTTAAAGGCCAGGTGATGATCTAATCTGGGATTTACAGTATTATAGAGAGAGTGAGATATAATGGCCCAAGTTCTCCGCAACCTGGTAATGGTATGTGTGTCTCTGCAACAGTTTGTATATGGATGAAAAATATGGTATTTGTTTTTATATTTGAAATAACTATAAAATTTGATCTACCGGTGCATTTTTAGAAAAATATCTGTTGATATAATAAATACATATGAAAACATTTTTGCATACTTCTATTCATGGTTTTCTTTGTCAGGATCCTAACCTAACCTATCACCTGGCACTTAGTGAGGGTTTATTCAATATTTTAGAACAAATTAATGGATTGCTTTCCATCTCAGTGCCAGCCAGGACCAGTGAGAAGTGCGGCCACTCACTTATGTTCTCAGTCTTGCACACTGTGAGCATTAAGGAGACTTGCAGCTGGACCTCCAGTGGGCTACGAGCATGGGCCTTCAGCTCTGCGCAGAGCCCTCAAGTCAATAGATACTTGATTATCAAAGGAAATGTCGGCTTTCCTGCAGCTGAGGGAGCAAGAGAGCCCTGTAGATGCAAAGCTTACCAACCTGGAGAGCCGCAGCTCGTGGCAGTGCGGACAGTGGTCCCTTCTTGTAGTGGACTCATCTCTCCAATTCTCTGAGGACACCCAGAGCTTAATCTCTTGTCCTTTCAGGTAGCAGTATTTTTAAATTTGCCCTTGAACTATTCAAAGATTTGAAAATCCAGACAGAAAGGAGCTTCCCCTGCAGCATCTCAATGCTAAATACAGAAACAAAAAGCCAGAAGCACAAGCCACAAAGCCCAGCAGAAGGTGCTCCGCCACCTCAGCCAGCGAGACACCGGTCAGCAGCAGCACGCTGCCCACCGGCTCCCTGTCCAGCTGTCTTTCTTCTCACCGTTGCAGACATTAGAGGTGGAAGGGAACCTCTGGAGACTGCAGAGTCTTCGTGAACAGCTGGGAGCTTCCACTGTGGCCTCCGAACGGATCCTGCCCCTATCTGGGCCGCAGGGACCACCTCCTCCACTGAGCCGCCTCAGCCTGCAGTCCTGACTCGCAACTGGCCCGGCCAACTCTGAGGGCGACTGCAGTCTAGCTTCTTTCAGCTCCATGTGGGTGGAGCTGGGTGAAAGCAGCTGGCCAGGAAGGCTGCTTGGGGACATGGAAGGACACTGTGAGATGGTCAGCCATCCAGGAAACCACCCAGGGGCCTTCAGGACCCAGGGTAGAAAAGAAACGTGACCCTGGCTCACTGCAACAGGTACCAGTTTTCCAAGCAATGGAAGCTGTCAGACTGTGTGGTGCTTATGAGGTTCAGGAATTAAAATGAACTCTATCACTGCTGCCAGGTTCCAGAAAGAAAAGTGGCCTGGTGCGGGCTGGCATGTGTGAGAGGCAGGGCTGGCGCTACACCAGGGCAGGAGCTCAAGAACTCAGCTTAGCATCCTGTGAGTGTCCTGGGTGGCAGCATGCGTGCAGGTGGACCCACCAGGAGGTGGGGGCCACGGAGAGGGGAGCCGAGGGTTCTTCGAAGGCTCTAAGGGAATCAAGGCAGACCGAGTACACACACAGTGTAAGAATCATTTTAATTTTCCAGGTCTCTTCTATTCTGTGTCTAAAAATAACTGGAAGAAATCCCATCTGTTTAAAATGCAGGATACACAAATACACGGAACATTAGAAACCAGTAGTCCTCAGTGAGGATATGTTTGATGCAGATTGAAGGCAAAATACATAGGAAGGACAGGAACAGTAAGATGAAAATATTAAAAAAAAGATAAGATTACAACCAAACCTGCTTTAGGAGCAAGTGAAACCAAGGCTTGGTGGTCCAGCCACTCCTTGGCACATGACTCTGGTCCTTTAAATTTAATGTTTCAGAGGAACTGGTCAACTTTGCACTTGAAAGGACTCCAGCAGCAAAGAATAAAGACTTTTTGCCCTGACTATGGTCATCTCTCTCTTTGAAAATGTAAAGTGCCTGGGTTTCCTTAAAATGGGACATTGGGACTTTGAATATCTCACCACCATAACCAAAATTCATTTGGGGCACAACAAGTTACATAAAATAAAATTTAAGTGCAAGTTCCTGATCACGGACAGTTAAGACCTAAGAAGAGAAAAAAAAAAAAAAAAAAAAAAAAAGACCTGCTGCTGGTCTGTTGAAAAGAGCAGTTAATGCTTAAAGTTGTTTCTTCTCCTTTTTAATTCCTTGTAACTTTTTTCTTTTTTATCAATCGTGCATGTTTTTATCTGGGATCTAAACAACTAGTTTGAAGACATGCAGCACAACCATTGTGAATTTCTATCATTTTGCTTAGTGAAATTGTATATTGTTTCTAATGTTTTTTTTCTTTCTTTTACTAATTTTTATTTTCTTTAAAAAAGAAAACAAAGAAGCTGAACAATTTTGTTCAAATACTTCTGCAGTGAAGCTTTGGTTCTGCCCTGTGAAATGCAAGGATGCGGGAAAGGGCTCCACAGCCCCAGCTCTCCTGGGCTGTGCGTGGCCATCTCCATGCCCTGGAGTGTCTGGCCTGTGGATGTGCATCTGCCTTCAGGTCCCTGGGGGTCAGGAGTCACTCCCTGGGTTCTAGCCCAAGCTAAGGGCTGCACATGCTCTTGGGCAAGAGCCTGGCTTCACATCGAGTCACACTCAGAAGAACTGAGGAGGCCTCATGTAGGAGCTCTGGGGACACCTTTCGACTCATGAAATCACATAATCAGTATTTAATTCCTGAATAATTCGTGCTATGATTGATTATTGTACTGGTGACCAAGGTTTCTTTGTTGATACACAAAAGGTCTAGGTAATATTTGAAATGATGAAAACCATAGCAAAATGATAGGACTGGATCCCTACTATGGTGAAAACAATTCTCAAATTTAGTGTGTATATATCTACAATCAAAATTTTTGCTATTTGTTCCACTTAAATTTACCATGTCAGGAAATCTTCAAAAAGTCTTTGGGTCTAACCTCTCATTTTATTTATTTATTTATTTATTTATTTATTTATTTATTTATTGGCACTGGGCATTGAACTCAGGGCCTTGCGCTTGCCAGGCAAGCACTTATTCTACTGAGCTATCTCCCCAGCCCAAAAGACTTTGGATGTCCGGTGACTTTTCAGTTATTGCTGCAAGCTGCTATTGATCCATCTATCTACTACTTTGTCCCTGTGGATCAGTTTCTGTAGTACATGCTTTTGTAGGAAATCATTTTCTCTGTATTCTTAAACTTCCTGCCATATAGTCTTTAGAGTTCTGCAAAGTTATACAAAATGATCTCTTATGATTCTTTTTTCTTGAGATCATCTTTTTATTGAAATACTTTCTATGCTTCTTAGCTAGCTAACTCTCTAATTACATACTCCCTCAATATTAATGTCAATTTTTCTCTACTTGTGTAACCTGGAAAACCAGTTTCCTCAACTGCATCACACATCATAACCTTTTTCTTTTCATTAGCCTTTCTGATGCTTTTTCTTTGGAATTGATTCAACACAGGTTCTAGTAGAAGTCTTTAAATAATTACTGTTCAGCTAACGACAGGCTCATAGCCACTAGGCTTTAGGTCTAAGGTTTTAGACCTTAGTGAGTGCAGCTCATCCTTCTGTGCTCCCTGCACTCCTCAGTCCCAGCCTCCCTGGCAAAGCTGAAACCCCCACAAGGCCAGAAGCAGAGGTGCATGCGGCTTCGTCATGACGCACCCATCAGTAAGGGTGCGTGTGTGTACACTTCCACCTTGTGCTGCGGGTCCGAGGGGCAACTCTCAGCCCTGGTGGAGCTTTGCCTGGTATCACTACATTCTCTCACCCTACTAGAGGGGAGTTGGACAGAGCCAAAAGCAGCTTCTAGCCGCCGAGGGAAGAAGAAAGTACACACAGAGACTCAAGGTGAGACTGGAGCCAGACCCTCCTCTAAGATAATCAAGCGTCTTGTCTCCCTTCATGCCACTTGTGTCACCCCAGCAGTTCTTTTAAAACATCCAACAAACCACTGTTTATATTAAATTTGTCACAAGCACTGTGATAACACAAAAAACCTCCAGCACCTGCGAATATCACCTTTTGCCCAGAACATGAGTGGTGACCTTATTTGGACAAAGGTGGTTGTGGATGTGATTGAGGTCTTGTGAAGAAGACAGCTCTCTGCATCTCTCTGGACCATGAACACCATACAGTGTCCTTAGCAGAGAGATGCATGTGGGGCTTCACACGTGTGCACGCACACACACAGAAAGAAGGGAAGCAGAGGCCTCAGTGGGGGCTGCTGTGGCCCTGTGTGTGCCTGCACAGATGATGCTCTTGGCCAGCAGGCAGTGAGAGAAGGAAATGTTTCTCTCCTCCTCTAGAGACATTGTGGTTGCAGGTTTTGGTTTCCAGGACTGGGATGTATGTGAGTGGGTGATTTTCTGTTGCTTTAAGTCAGTAAATTTGTACTAATCTGTTACAATAGCTGTAGGAATCTACGTGGATCATTTTATGTCATCAATTCAAACTCTGAAGCTGTGTCCAGCAGTAAGCCTTAGAGTCTGACAGAATCACATCACTTGCCATCTGGGGTAGGAACTGAAATACTTGTTCAGTTAGCACATACCTATTTTGAACAGACATCTTTTGCAGAGAGCCCAGGCTGAAGGCGGGTCAAGAGAACTCTGTCTCCCAGTTCTAAGCCATGGGTCCTTCTTGCCCAAGTGTAACACAGAATGCAGTGTTCACTGAAATGCACCAACACATGAGCAGATACTTAGGAGTCTCCAGGATTTCACTGCATGGTGTTTCTTTTATTTCCTTTACATATACATAAACTGATGTTTTATGGAGAGAAATTTTCTAGAAGCCCAAACAGCAAAATTTCATATATATATGAATATATATGAATATGAATATATATGAAATATATATATATATATCCTCTAATTTTTACGGAAATTAACGTCCACATCAGATTCCATTATGAGAAAACCGAAGGATTATCTAGCTTTAATAATAAAACTCTAGTTGGCCAAATAGCTCAGCAGATTAAAATGCCTGCAAGTAGGCGCAGGGGCTAGGTTTTGATCCCCAGGCTTGCCATGCTGGCCCCACCCCCAGGACGCACTGAGACTGCAATTGAGGCTGGGCATGGTGGCACGTGCCTATAATCCCAGCTCTTGGGAGGCTGTAGACAGGTGGATCACTATGGGTCCAATCTAGTAGTGAGACCCTGAACACCCTGTAGACCTTCCCTAATATACAAAAAAGTACAATAATAATAGTAATAATAATAATATAACTCACTTTCACAGCTATCACCAGACTTCATCTCCAATTCTATGATGGTTTTAAAAAGCATGTTCTAGTATTTTCATCTTGGAAGTGAGAAAAACCAAAATGGGAGGGGTTAAGTCATTTGCTGGATGTCATAGAGCAAATAAGACAGAAACTGAGACGCCAACTTCTCAACTTCTGTTACCTCCACTGGACCCTGACATGTGCTAACCCATGTTGATGAAGAAAACAAAAAACAATAACAAACTTGAACAGAATTAGGTTGAGCCTCTTCTTTTTGTCCTTTCCTTACCTCCCTCATGATCCCTCAACCCTTTTCTTCTCTTCTTTTGAATCAAAAGTGTCTTCTCTTGGCTGAAGAGATAATCAAAATTATGACTTTTCAATAAGTAAACATGCAGTGAGTTCCTATATCTGGATCCACATAATTAGGAAAAATATCAGTGTCAACGCTGAATTTTCTTGTGCTACATCTACTGTTCTCTTCCTGCCTCAATGTTTTTTTGTTCTAACTCCCTCAAGAATATCACATCTCCTTTTGCTTTCAGGCCTCTGATTTTGCCTGTTGTCCAACCTCTGCCTCACAGGATGGTGTGTAATCCTCTCACCTGCCCAAGAAGCAAGCGTCCAAACCATCTGCAGCTCCAGAATCCCTCAGCCACAGCTTCTCCTTGCACATCACAGAGAACCGCACGTTAGGTTCAATCATCTCTCTGACCCGGAGTTCTTATATGTTAAGAGTGGCGGTCACAGAACCATCAGACATCAAACAAAATGCCCCCAAAAGGCACATCTATCAAAAAGGCCATCAGTTCTGGGACTTCTCAGATGTCCTGAACTCACGACCTCAGCCTCATGAGACTCTTCTTCACCTGCCTCAGCTTCCTGTGCCATTGTGGTTTGTGTCTAGATGTCCTGCCAAAGCTGCGTGTAGTCAGACCCTTGGGGGGTTGAATCTAGAACGTGCAATTGACTTATAGAGCAATGCTGGATTGAGATGCTGGGATTAAGGGTGGGTGATTGCTGGACCAGCCCCTGATTGTGGTGGACACAATATCATAGACAGAAACTAGCTTATCTTTCGCTCTTGTTGCTTTTGGTGTCTTCTGCCACCATGAATGGCTGTCCTTTCGCCAGGTGCCTCCCAGCCTTGGTGCAGCCAACTATGGACTGAACCTTCACTCCTTTACCTCTCAGTGTCAGGTATTTGTCTTAGCAATAAGAAATGTAACTAGAACAGTGCTCTGTCTTCACCTTTCTCCTGAATCGGGGCTTAATCCCCCATTCAGTTCTCCACCCCTCACCAACCAACTCATTAACTACATGCCAAGAAAAACATTGAAGAACAAATACCTGAGCAACAAAACCCTGGCCACGATGCCATGGGGCAGGCCCTCATCACTGGCAAGAGCCGAGTATGGGCCCTGTCTCTGGGTTTCTGGTTCAGTGACATCAGGCGATAGCTTGAATCAACCGCAGTGGGGTTATTTCTACCACAAAAACTGGAAAATGTTACAGATCAGAAGGGAGGCCCACAGACACACTGAATGTTGAACCACAGCACCTCCCACTTCCTACAAACCTTTCTGCCCATCAGGGGACTCCTGCTTCCTCTCCCACTCTGCATGTACCTGCCTGCCTCTGTGGGCTGCATATCATGACTCTAGTCTCACAAAGCAAAGCTCCTCAGATGGGTTTGCACCCCTGTAGTTCAGAAGGCCCCAGTCCCAAGAGCAATGACTTCTCTAGAGCCAACCTACTTGGTTGAAAGTCAGCCTCAAGCACTGGGCTGTTGCCAGGCCCTCTCCGAGGCCCCACTCCAGTCAGCCCCACTCTGAGATCCAGTACTGCTGCTTTATCCTGCCGTGGGGTTCCACCATTGCTTAATAAGTGTTTATTTTCTCAGGGCCTTCTTGGCACTGATGACATATTTCTACCTGTTGTAAATTTATTGTAAACTCCTTCTGGGCAAAGATTTCATTATCTATTTTTGGTTCTCCATGTTGAGCCACCGTACTAAGTACAGGACTTTTCATATTGGTCAATAAAATTGTGTTGGCTTTAAATAAAATCATTTCTGGATAATTTAATACCTCCTTTGATTTTTTAATAGAGCCCGAGGTAGTGAAGCCAAAATTTATTTTATATGTGTTCCATTTAATATTCCACTGAGTTGGATGCATGTATCAACTCTTAGGAAAGCATAAGACAATGCTGGACTCCTCTGTCTTTACAGCGCATGGAGCAGTACTTCTGGTCATTGGTCTCTTGAAGGTTAACTTGCAGCCTATTTGAATGTGTACCGTGAGCCTCGGTGAGGACAGAGTTCTGTAAAATGACTTTTAAAGCCAGCTTAAGGATCTATGGCTTTGCCGAGCTTTGCTGGGCATCAGCGGGGTGGAATGTTGCATCCTCTCAGTGACTCATTCCTCACCACAGTCGGGAAGAATGGATATTTCTATTCCTAAATTCCAAGAGGAAAAGGAGGCAGGGAGCTGTGTGGCTTGTCCACATTCAGCATGCAGTGTGCACAGCGTTCACCATCACAGCATGGCCAGGAGACGCTTTCATTGCTCAGCTAACCTCCGGGAAGTCCCCATCTGCTGGAACTGGAGATGAGATGATCTGAAACCTGACAGTGAACTGAACGCTCAGAACAAACCCCGCAGCCTGGCCGCAAATCTCGGGAAACGTCCACAGTGAAATGGAGCTTATCTACAAATAAGCAGAGTATAAGGTCACCAATCAGAAAAATCGCATTCCCAGGGGAAAGAAAACCCTAAAGGGAGCCCCGCCTTCAGGCAAGTGCTGTGGCCTGGGTCGATGCCCTGGTCTCTGGCTTTCTGCTGCCCAGCCCATCCTGCAAGGACTGTGGATTCATCACTCAGATTAGTTTCAATCACGTTATCAAGGCTAGATGACATTTTCACAGAGCCAAGCTATTCTCCTGGACATGGCAATGTTTTGCCACAAATCAGTTGCAACCTTCATGTCTTGCAAGTGTAGCTGATCAGCACTAGCACCAAGCTCCCAGCCCCCTGAGCTCCTAGGCACACAATATCGTCCCCAAAGGACTGAAAGTCTCTGAGCCGGAGAGCCCCCCTTCTCAGCTCCCTCCTCTGATGGGTGGCTGCACCACCCTGCGTGGCAGGTAGGATTCCGAGGAGTCCCGCCTTCCTATATCTGTCCAGCAAGGCCCGGAAGTAGGAGCAGCCGCGCACTTCCCAGGAGTGGGTGGGTCAGCTGGACGCTCACTTTAACGATAAAATGCCTGCTGAGTGCCGGGTGCCCTGGGCCGTGGGGCCTGAAATCTGATCACGTGTGGGCTGCCTTGGGTGTCTTGGGAGACATTTGTGTGACAGCCTGGCTGCACCACGTCACACAGCTGGGAGAGAGAGCAGGAGAGACGCTGAGCAGGGTCCTGACCAAGCGGCTGGCGGAGCAGCAGCTCCGCCCCGAGAGATCCGGGTCCGGGTCCGGGTCCCCGAGCCTGGAACGCGCCGCCGATTTGCCCCGAGCAAGCTGAGGTCCCGTCCCCGAGCCTGGAACACGCCGCCGATTCGCCCCGAGCGAGCTGGGTCCGGTCCCCGAGCCTGGAACTCGCCGCCGATTCGCCCCGCGGAGGGGCTCTCGGCTGGGGTTCGGCCACGACGTGGGTGTGAGATGACGCTGAAGCGGGAGAGAAGAGCCACGAGGGGTATAAGGCCGCGTGGCGGCGCCACCGGGCGCACGCGGTCTGCGCCACCACGCGGAAGCCAGCGCACGGGCGCGGGGCTCAGGTGACCGCAGAGCTGAGCTGTCAGCCATTTGTGTAAGAATGTCCCCGCGATGCCGCATATCACCCAAGTGTCTTCTTCCTTTCGAAGGCCCAGCGCACGCCAACCGCACAGCAGCTCCTTGGCATCCTCCCTGCGGTGAGCCGCACGTCCCACGACTGCAGAAGGCGCCGGCCCTGCGCTGCACCGCGGCTCCGGTGGCCGCACCGGAGCTGCCCGCGCGGCCCGAGCTGCCCCAGGGGTCGGGGAGCTGAGCACCCTCCAGGGAGCCGCCCGGCCGGGCGCGTGGAGCAGCGCAGCCAGGGGTCGCACGGAGCAGCACCCACTTCATGGCTGCTCTTCAAGCAAAACGCGCCACTGGGAGGCTTTTTGACGTTGGAGGAGGCAGTTGTCACAACTCTTTTACATAAAAATAAAAATCTTCCAATATCGTCGTAAGGGACACAGACCAGGAGCACGGAGACATCTATATGATTTACACCTTAGTCGCAAAGGATCGTGCCAAGCACGTGGCCCAGCGGTGGCCAGGACACGGACAGGAGGATAGCCGCCACCACCACCGAGGCGGCCATCATTTTTTAAGAGCCTTACTTGGGGCAGAAATGCAGAATGTGTGTTAATTAAATAATTTTATTAGTCTTCCCTTCTGTCATTTTTTTAGCTCAATAGTCTAGATTTCTAGAGAACTTATGATGATCAGAGCTCTGAGGACATGATTAATACAGAAAGCACCTCACAGGTAAGTGAAGTCTACCGTAAGCAGACACCCTGATGG
Source organism: Ctenomys sociabilis (assembly GCA_004027165.1). NCBI lineage: Eukaryota > Metazoa > Chordata > Mammalia > Rodentia > Ctenomyidae > Ctenomys > Ctenomys sociabilis. The sequence goes on along the minus strand of PVKA01001390.1, from coordinate 1,869 downwards.
TCCTTCCAGGGTAAATTGCTTTCCATTATCAGCAAAAAATACGAAAAAGTACAAAGTTTAAAAATTGTTTTTAGTCATGAGACTGCTGTCCCTAGATTATCGTCCATACCACTACGAAGTAGAATTTCTATCATTTAAATTTGTTATGTGGTGTTCAGGAGATAGCTCAGTGGCACATGCACCTGCCTGGCAAGCATAAGGGCCTGAATTCAATGCCTGGTACCAATAAATAAATAATCAAATAAATAAATTTGTTTATGCGGTTGATTTTATCAAAAACAATATTAAATCAACCTTCTCCTTGTGAAATCAATAAAATTACAATTTAGAGTGAATGCTATTGTGCTTTTCTCTCTCTCTCTCTCTTTTTTTTTTTCTTTTTTTTTGTACTGGGGATGGAATTCAGGACCTTGCACTTGCCAGTCAGGCGTTTACACTGCTGAGCTGTCTCCCCAGTCCTACTGGGCTCTTCTAAGAAGTATCAAAATATTAATAATGACAGGACCAGGAGATGGCTCAGTGGAATAAGCGCTCCCCTGGCAAGTGCAAGGGTCTGAGTTCAATCCCTGGTTCTGAAAATAATAATAATAATAATGACAAATGGTACTTCGTCTGTCATCTGAAATCATTCTGTCATGTCACCACCATGGCAAGCAGCAAAGAGATGACTGTGTCTGTGTGAACGAACCTCTTATCAGTGGAAACCAACTTTCAAAAGAAGCAAAGGCGAGTAAGAATAGGAGGAGTTTAGGGCCAGTCTCATCGCCGCCGTTCATGCGCCATGCGAGCAGAAGCTAGTTAGCTTCTTTCATGGGAGAAGTGGCAGCAGGTTGCTGAGCCCAGAGGCTCCGCCCCCCGTGTTCTTCGTAGCAGCTAAGTTCCTCCTGTGGAGACTGTTCGCCATTACCACCTGAAATGAAGAAAGGCGATTTCATAAAAAATTCGCATTGGTCTTCACAAAGGCTTACTATGATGATGCAGAAAGCATGTAAAACCGCCGTAAATCTAGGCCAGCTGAAACTCAAAATGTCTTTGTGGTGTTTTCTCAATATTTCAAGTTAATAAAATACAAAGTTACTTGAAGATTTGTAGCCACTTGTTTTGCTAATAAAGTGATGAATTCATTGCTCCATAACTCCTTTTAGTCTAATTTTGTCCTGTGGCATTTAACACACGTCTGTGTGATGAATTAATTGGATTGAGTGTTTCTTTACCAACCACTGTCCTGTATCCAGCTAATACATGATTCAGAAAAATCTCTTATTCTCTTATTTTGGGTTTTGAAGTAATTCAAACAGTTTGAGCCTCAATTTATCTTCCAAATATCACACTTTTTTAGTTGTCAAACTCCAACAGTGTAAACAAGGAAACTAATTGGCTTGAAAGTTAAAATCACTCAGCTGCTTGGGGAATTTACAGAAAGAAACTACCTTAATCACATACAGTATTCTTAGGAAAGCAAAAGGTAGGCTGATACTCAAAATTTTCTTCAGCTTCTAACTTTTGTGAAAAGTTGTTTAAGAGTATGTATAAGAATTGTAAATACTCATAATTTAAAATATTTACATAATTAAATATACTTGGAAATATTCAGAGATATGTATATATGCATATATAAATATAAAATTTATATAATATCCTCCTAAATCTTCTGTTTAATAATTATTTTAGGCCAGGGAGATGGCTCAGTGGAATAAGCGCTTCCCTGGCAAGCACAAATGCCTGAGTTCAATCCCTGGTTCAGCAAAAAACTAAATAAATAAATAATTATTTTATTTTATATTGTTTTGTTTCTTATAACTCAGATTATCTCCATGATTTTTAAGTCAATGTTATAACCCAAAGAAAGGGAAAGATGCACAAATAGGT